>JAHQIW010005961.1:0-34960 GCA_019055375.1 Parelaphostrongylus tenuis | reverse complement strand
CTATGAAACTAAGTCTGAGGTGAGCACTCAGAATGTTTGGCATTGATTTTGCACGAGCAATCATAAATGCTCTTTGAAGAGAGAGCGTTTCCATAAAACGAAACACAGCATAAGCAAGGAGTTCAACAAAAGGCTCAAAGGAATAGCAAGTTGTTTCGAGCAACTCCATGCGGCTTTGATGGGAGATTGGATGCAATGGGCGGACAAATCTTTGAATATAATCGTATACAAAGATGGCCAGGTTCTTCTGCAGGGCGAATTAACCGCTTTTATTTTTATGCTTTTGTAAAGTTCACAAATGGCAATGCAATCGTAATTTGATTCTAAGGAAGTAAAAAGCTCAAATATTCATGAGTATATTCATTTTTGATGCTATTCAGCATAGTAATGTTGACGCAATAGCGATTGGTCATTCTGTTGACGATGTTACTCTTCGCTCCAGAAAAAACCATTTGGCAGCCAAAGGTGAACACATTTTTCATCTGCTTTACTGTCCATGGGTATGTTGAAAAGGTCAACGCTGTATTAAATCTATGTGGAAACTCACTACCGCAATTTATCAGTTATTTTTTTCCTGAAGGGTAAAAGCAAATCTTCGGATCATTTCGAACTTGAAAATGGCATTAACATAAAGCTTATCAATAACCTGGTCACGATTCAAGACTAAATGAACGCTATAAGAATGTTGAGATACGAGTAAATCGCAGAACATGATGTATGAGGAACAGAATCAAATCAACACTAACTCTTTGCTAAGTGCATGCTTTATGCTAACCCATTGGAACGCTCGCTCTTCTTTTTCTCATCCCCGTTTTAATCGTAAGCGATAGCTGTCACCAGTCACCTATCAGTGGAATTGATCTGAAAGACACAAATCGGTATCACATCTAGTAAAGCTCAACCGCTTCGCAGTCACGATGGTGGCACCTGTTTTCACCGACGGTTAGTCTTACCTCAAATCCAATGCATACACTTTGCTTACTTGCAAAATTTGCTCTTATATCAGCATTAGCTGTGTTTATGCCTTTGAAATCATAAATATAATTAGCAGTAAATAAAAGTCAGCACTGTAAGTGCAAGACTGTTACATATCGAGGATGTTCTGTATATCTCAGAACCTGTGCTTTGACGTTCCAAAACTGCTTGAATTTGATTTGGGCTCACAAGAATGTGCAGCGATTGCTATTGCTGGAAAAAACTTCAAATTGCTGGTGAGTATGCTCTTTATTGCTTTATAAATAGAAGTAGTGTAACCATTCCATCTCAGAAGCAATCGTTTCGAGTGGACGTGGTTAGGTTCGAGGGCTACGGTAATGACTTGGCACGAAAGTCGAACCTTTATATGGATACGGTGGTGCAAATTGCACTGCAATTGGGCATTCTTAAAAAAACTTACGGCAGGTGAAACAGTATTTTGGAAATCTCTAATTTTTCCTTGATATATCAGAAATGGTTCATAGCGATTTCACCATGCATGGATCGGCACCTGTTAGATAACATATATGCAAGGTTGTTAGCCAGAGCGGATGCGTATAGGAGTAGTAACATGAACACATATTTGCAGCTAATTGCACTGATACTTAGTTCAACTTTGAGATTGGGCTTTCATCTATGACTTTTATCACTCGTATTCTAATCATAATGTTAACATTTGTTCACACGAAAGTACCTCCTACATTTAGATTGCAACCTACACCTATCCGAAAGCGTTTTATTAAGTGACTGAAAGTATGCAGAAGGGGCTTCATAGTCTCGTGACAAAAAATTTTTCTATGTGAACTACCCAATGCTAATGCACGTCCGGGACAGCGAAAACTGTTACCCTTCAAATCAAAGGTTTATCTTCTTTCCGAGATAAACTAAATGCAAAACTCTGACATGCACTGGGATGAATGTAAGCTTTGTTCTCCTATTCCTTCGTTTCCTATTCCTTGTTCCTGAATGTTTATGTTACTTGTCATGAGAAGTTCAAGTGACAAAGGTAGTCACTCATCCGTGATTTCACCGGAATATCCTTGTTCAAATACATGTGCGTTACTTAGGCGGGCTCGACCTCCTTGGATGAATAGAACCCGTGGGGTATATATAAGGTGTGGAATTTACGAACTAATATTGAACAGTCTCGCCCGTTACACGATACTGGCACGATATTGAAAATCATCATACAACTTTATAAGGTAAATTTACATTCAGCTGCATTGCAAGTTAATAAGTGGAGCTCAAATTTGGCTGAGTACGCATAGCATTTCTATTTGTTCTACTAACTTGTAACTATCATCCAAGGAAATGTGCAAGTACGAATACGAGACAATCTCCGAGATGAACATTTTTGTTGTCTTCTTGTCAATTATTATGTACACTACTGGGTAGCCGTGATTTGTGTTGAAATCTCGGGATAGACTTGCTATGAGGATAGAAGGATCCTTTGAACTGCTCCCGAAACAAATTTACTAACCCCAAGGGACGACGTGTACCAGTTGAGGTACACGAACGTTTGACGGCCTTTCTCGCTGCATGAAAGCTTTCTCTCAAACATTTGATAACCATTCGAAAGTTTAAATCTCTGCGATTTTCAACGGTTTTTTAGTTTCTCAAAAAGCATTGTCATTACTTCACAACAGTGAAATAAAATTACGTTTCACACTCAACTTTTTTCATTTACTTGGCTGGGGCTTTGATATCGCTTTCACAAAGTATCATTAGTTATTGAATTGCGAAGATCTTGATAACATAAATGATTTTTTGAAAGCTTACCATGGAACGCTGTAAGAGCGGAAAAAAGATCACATTTCATGTCTTAAATGCCACCCACCGCTTGAGATGGCATAGGTGGCTAAGCCAGAGGTGTCTCATCGCTACATGAAGGATGTAATAACACTGATGAAACCTTTTACAAAGATTCTTCAATAATAAGAGTATTTTTTCTCATTGAAATCCTTCATTTTTCAAATGGTAATACTACGTCTTTCTAAGAAATAACAAACTTTCATCCGCTATTGTGCATTTGTATCGCCTATCTTGCAAGAACGTAACTTGAAAGCGCCTCTCTCACAACTAAAGTTCCTAATAGAGGTCTATGTAGAGGTATTCCTAATATGTAGCTCAAGTAATTGTAGAAAGAGCGTGCGTTCATCATTGCGTATGGTACGATACTTCCCCCATCAATCCATGTTCAAAAAAAGTATTTTTCGCTCTTTATAGACATTTCAGAAGTTATTCGATAGCTTAAATCTCAAAAATTTGAAAGGTGCATTTTATTTCCTGAGAGATCTTTATATTACGCTCTAACAGTTAGAAAAACATGTATTAACGCATGAGCATCCTTCGATGAGCAAAGCCTCTCCTCAAAGAATCCAGCCGCTCTTCAATAACACAAATCTCGGCAAATTTAATAATATTCTTAGTTTTCCAAGAGGTCTCTTTGTTGCGCTGCAACACTAAGTGAGACTGCATTTGACATGCGGCGCGTATGCCCTCCACGGGTATGTGCACGTATATTGCAACCATTGACATCAAGCCGCCGGCCGTTCGATAACCAGTCGATTGCTCAAATATCGAGTATTTCAGTGGTGTGCTTGCCTATGAGAAGAGTTCTCTTGCGAGTTGTAGCAGCAAGAATAAAACTGTGTTGCACATCTGAGCATTTTTCACTAGACACAGCTTTCTCTCAGGCTTACACCCATTCGATAGCGGAAATCTTAAAAATGTCAGGGATATGCTTAGTTTTGTGAGAGAAAACTTCTTAGTTCGTCGTTACAGCTAGGAGGATATTAAGTTTACACTCGCGCGCGCACCGGACGTCACATGTAAATTGCGCTGCGCCATCGACACGGCGCCGAGTGCGAAACTCAGTAATCTTTCAGCTATAACAGCAGATTAAAATGCCCTCCTCTAAAAACCAAGCTTATCATTGAGATCGTTGAGGACTTGTGCTATCGAATGGCTATTGAAAATCTGAATTAAAACCTCTGCCCAGCTTAAGATGCCTGAGTGTGGGAAGAAAAATTGGTGCATATATATTAAGAGGGCGACAAATTTTTGAACCAATCTCTCTCATTCGCTGAACAGGAAATTTCCATAGGAGTGTTTTTGATCATTAGAAAGCTCAAATCTCCGCCTAACCTTACGTCACCGGTTTTTGAAACACCCTTTTATAACGCTGCAGCATTCACAAAAAATTTATTTTTCACTCGTATTTCGCCTAATTTTTTTCACGAGTATTAATCGCTAGAAGCACGAAAAGCATGTCAGCGCGTACAGAAATTTTTCTTCTGTGTCAAAATCACGAGTCTTTATCTAAAATTTCTGTCGATGCGGCAAAAAATTCTCAATAAAAGAACAATCGTTGCCGCCGTTTTAAACGCATAATGCAGTAGATCACTGTCAAGTTTCGCAGTAGATCAGGCGACTATTTTATTAACAAGTCGTTTGCTGTGGCTTGCCTTCATATTTTGCTCAGCTATGAACCTTTTCGGCGACACTGTTTACCAGCCAACTCACGTAGCGGAGGAGCGGGGTCGGGGCGTAGCGACCGATCGCGTTTGAAATATTTTTATTCAAATTAGATTTTTTCCACCACAAGGACAGCTCCTTCAGGAAAAAAACGTAGATTCTGATGCTACGAAAAATTGTATATAAGCCAATATGTATAGCAAACTCATGCAACATTCATTGCTATTTTTATATTATCTTTCTATATGAGTAATAACATAACGAGTTCGATTGTTAAGGTAAACTTGGATGCGAGGGCGGCGTTGCGCTATGGGAGGACTGGTGCGCAGCATGGACTGGAGTTTCGCAATCCATGGGCCGACGACGACGAGAGTCGAGCGCCTTCAACTGGTCCGTGCGGCCGCCGGGTTACCTTTCGTCTTCGTATTCGTTTCCTTCTCCCTTTAGCTTATCGATCGCCTACAATTATTGTTTATGACTCGATGTGGCCCAGTTCAGTTGCTAATTGCTGACTTTGTCCATAAGACGTAATTATGTTCACCACCTTTACTTGCTGATTGATTGCTCGATGATGCACTAGACATTGTGATTGCAAACCCAGGTCACGGAGACGTGCCCAGTGGTGGGGGTCGTGGGCGACTCACCCCTAGGGATGGGTAGCGGGCTCGTAGGACGATCTCGAACATACAGTGTGAGACTTTATGACTTATGACGACTATGCTACTCACACATCGTCGACCCGGCATACCGCCCTGGGGTTTCGTAATTCCGAGGCGACCACGATAGCTTCCCTGGTTCCCCCGTCTCCTGATTGACGTTTGCAAACCTTCTAAGTTGAATACAGTCAACTCTCGCTCTTTGTCCTCATGTATTTGACCCACGCTGACATACTACTCATGTTACGAAATAGCTACTAGTCGAGCTACTACGATGTATTGATTTAACGACTATTGCGAAATATGCCCTTTGCTCCGCCAATTGGATTGGTTGGCGGATATGAATGTATTATATGTAATTATTGTTTATTATAGGTTGTTTTCTATTAGCGATTTATTCTGGCTATTATTCCTAATAAATTAATCCGCGTGGCAGGTATACTAACACATAGCATTCGACGGGGCATTCACTACTGCAACCACTACAATATCTTTTCATACTTCCAGCAATTTTCACGCGTAGTAAAATGAAGGCGAAAGGCAAAGAGAAACGAAATCTTATTCTAGATGCTACAGCGACGTGAAGGGTCATTCGAAAAACCAGCAACGCTTAGTTGTAGCTAGAGACTTGAGCTTTCTAATGATTACTAACATTTCTATGAAAAGGTCCTTACCAGCGAATGAGATCGACTTGAATATTCGTCGCCGTCTAACATATAAGCATTGAAAATTTTACTTCATCTTCACCGATAATATGAAAGCTATTTGAAAAATAAAGCACACCATTCAGATTCTCAATATTCAAGCTGTCAAATAATTACAAAACCTTGAAAAGGAGTAAAAAATACTTCTTTTTGAATTTAGGTGCGGATAGGGGAGAAGCACCGAGTGTGGTGGAGGTTCAGTGGTTTTGTTGTGTGGTCCCTGGATATGTCTGCAGGCAGAACCCGATCGATATCTGAATATTGTTGGAATGTCCTTAACGGCGCACTGACCTTTGTGCTGCACGCGTTGAACTTCCGAGTTGAGGTGGCCTTTGCCCTTTGAAGTGGCTCGTTGCACTTCCAAGTTGCTACGGGCTGAACTTTAGTCTGTGTGACCGCGTCTTCTGCTAACTTGTCTCTTGTAACCGACAAGAGCACAAAGTTCAAATACTTTACATGGGTTATACCAAACAATGACGTTGTATCAAACAATGTGGTAGAACCAAACAACCTTATATATACATACATTACTGCAAAAATAACATAACATATATATACGATTGCGACATATCGTTATGTCAACATATGTCTGTGAATGTGATGTTTCGTCTTGTGACGATAATATGAATAAGTCACCGTGATTAATGAGATGCATCGACGTGTGACGATACCATGGAATGTTGTTGTTAACGGAACACGACTAGGCGGCGGAGCCCGTTTGGGGTTGCTAAGTTCGCCCCCAAGTAGAAGCACAGGCGGCGGGATCCAGTGGGTGAGTATATAGTGTTAGCAGTGGGGTCACTACTGATCATATATGGGCAAATCCCATTAACCGCGGTGGTGGGCCGAGCATAGCCAAGTGAGTTTGCTCCGCCACGTAAGAGATATGTTCCGCTCACAATTCTATTGAGTTCATTTGTCAGTTGTATGAACTCAACCTTATGATAGCAATTAGTTACATGGTAACGAGACTGTGTGAAGAGAGCAATAATGATTAAAAAGTGAATGAATAAAAAGCCTCCCAAAGGAGTTTTGCTATAAAGCCCAAGAATATCTTTATTTCTTTCAATCATTGTGTCTTTCCATCCTTCCTTTTTTTATGACCATATATATGGGCTCAACAATCAGCTCCCAAACTCCATTCATGAAAAGTTTATAAAATTCCACTGGAATCTCACGCCCGAGCAAAGCCAAATTTACCAGGCAAACTTCCGTACAACACTTCTGATTATCGGCATTACAATAGTCTGCTATGAATTCTCTACATATAGGATATCTTGTATAGAATGTATAACAACTTCCACAGCAATATACCACATATCTTGTGGCAGACATACATATATACAAAAGAAATATGTATATTCCTCATGCAGCTAATTCTGACATCGAAAACACGGGACGGCCCATGTCTCTCATGTGTTAATGAACTTTGTAAACCACCTGTATGGTCTTATTGAGGTGAATCGTGGAAATGGAAACCAGAGGAGGCACAAAAAATTGTCTTGCGAGAATTAAATGAAAAGAAATACGCAGGGTAGAGGAATTAGTGCTCGTAGTGTCATGGCACACCACTTGTTTCTTTTCATTAATTTGTAAATTCATTTGTGGTTCTATATGAGGATAAGTTGTTGTTGATGAATATGACCAAAATATAAATGAATATATATATATACATATACATATACATAGGATAACATAATGATGTTTAGTAACAGTTTGAAAGATCATCTCATACTACGTTCCTGCCTTTTCCTCAAGATTCGAAGCTTTAGGAGGAAATATTGCGATTGTTCCTACCACAGTAAGTTTCATGGATGTCTTTCTATCATGCCGATCACTTACTGCGGACGATATTACCTTTAGTAACGATAAATATCCATATTTCATTAGAAAACTACCCAACGCCATTGCTGCCGCCGCATATGAGGCAGCGCAGCGCGGCGGCGGGACGAGCAGGATTCACGTCGCTGCTAACGTGCTAAAGTGTCAAATTAAGTATGACGTCAATTCTCCGGCCATGAAGAAGATCTGGGGTAAATGTAGTGCGCGATCGAGCCAGAGACTGAGCGTGTATTGCGAAGCATCTCTAGCTAATGCATATTATAAATAAGTTCCCATCATCTCTATCAGCTGCTGCAAGGAGATGAAGCAGTACGAGCACCGACAATCTGCATTCCAGCTGATATCGTTACTAATTCTGACTTGGTCGACACCATCTCTAATCAGTGCTTTTGAAGAAAGACAGAACTTCATATTTACATTGACTCACAAAATAATGTACAGTTCATATAAAAGTGTTTGATGGGTAGTGCCTAAAGAAGTCTAATCTGAAGGTTATTTCGATAGGATCTATTCGTCTGTTCCCCTCTTTTATTTTTACACATATCCGTCCTTTAAGCGATTGAGTTCGCCTGATTAAAAGCGAAGCATCAGTAATTAGATTCACCATGATCTATATGACGGGGAAATCTTATCATCATTTGCTCTGAAGAGAGCGAACACGGTTCTGTGAACGCGCAACCAAGCAACACATCCACTGCGCCACAGTGACCACACGCCCATTTGCAGGAAACTGCACTTTTCTCTTCCACTGTGTAACAATGGCGTAAGAAACGAAGTTCTCCACCTTGCATTCATTCCTTTTTGGCAAAACAATCAAGGTAAAAGAAGGTAAGATCGTTAATAATGAGGAATGTTAGGAAACAACGTGTTTTGATGTAGGAGTCTCAAGAGCCAATATATGTGCAAATTGCATCAGTTACAGTTTGTTTTTTTTTGTTCTCAAACGTTGTTGTGATCCTAACCTGTAAGCCATTTATTCACAAAAAAATGAATGCGCGATAATTCTAGTGATAGTGATATAAGAAATCGACCAGAATAATCAGTAACTCAATATATAATTCAAAAACCTATAATTTATAAACTCACTAAGACGCGATACTCGTTAAAATAATTAGTAACCCATTATAATATGAACCGACTTTCATTCGACTTCGCCATTACCAATCAATATTTTCTTGTTGACTAAGGGTACAGAACGAGATTGGGGATATATAGGCTTTGCATATATATATATATATATATATATATATAATATATATATATATATATTATATATATATGTATATATAAGATAAAAAATAAAAAAAATATATAAAATTCCAAAAAAGAATGATTTAAGCTCAAAAAGGGGTTGGTACGCCAGTGTCATACACCGGTGTTTCGGAGGTTCGTCCTCCTCATCAGTGACCCCCGCCCCACATTCAGCCCTGCATTGAAGCAAGGAGGGAGGCGTATGTGGTGATGGCACAGTGTACTATGACACTGTACCATCACTCACCTCTCAGTCGATAGAATTTTGCTGTTAGATCAAAACTAATTCAGAAAGATCGACTGTTTTTTGAAACCCCCAAAAAACATTCAATATAATTCCAAAAAAGGATGATTTAAGCTCAAAAAGGGGTTGGTACGCCAGTGTCATACACCGGTGTTTCGGAGGTTCGTCCTCCTCATCAGTGACCCCCGCCCCACATTCAGCCCTGCATTGAAGCAAGGAGGGAGGCGTATGTGGTGATGGCACAGTGTACTATGACACTGTACCATCATCACCTCTCAGTCGATAGAATTTTGCTGTTAGATCAAAACTAATTCGAAAAGATCGACTGTTTTTGAAACCCCCAAAAAACATTCAATATAATTCCAAAAAAGAATGATTTAAGCTCAAAAAGGGGTTGGTACGGGGGTCACTGATAAGGAGGACGAACCTCCGAAACACCGGTGTATGACCCTGGCGTACCAACCCCTTTTTGAGCTTAAATCATTCTTTTTTGGAATTATATTGAATGTTTTTTGGGGGTTTCGCTCTCTTTAGCATATGTCAGTTTTTCGCTAGTGTGGAGGTGCTAGTGAAGATATTGTTTTCAGAAATTGTCATGTGAAGGTGTAAGCGGAAAGAAGCTGATTACTGTATGTATCGTCTATAATCAGCAACGACACTATTCCTTGCCGTAAATGTGACAGACATGACGTCGAGCAAAATAGGAACAGAAGGAGAAAACTGGTGTGGTTTTTTGAATATATCATAAGATTAATGTGTTTTACAGCGTTTACTGTAGTTCAGAAAATATTGAAATTTCCACCGCATTCACAATTTCGTTTTTATCGCCCTTAAAATCTTTGTAGGCCTTCAATGATTGCAGTTTGTCGGTAAAAAAATCGAATTCCTCTGTTGCCTAGGTAGTACCGATTCTTGGAAGGCATTGATAATTTGGTGAGAACGACAGCGAAATTCACGTAGAATTTTTCCCGCTTAGCCTGTTTCCGCCTCCACAGTTGCTTACAAACAAACAATGACCGAGAACTAAAACAACCGAGTGTGAACAAAGAAATGAAAGACTATAAATCACACGAATATGTGAAAACATGATAATAGCCACGAGATATCAAATGATAGCAGGGATCCATAAATACTTTGCATTAGCGGGCGTGCCTCATTTGTTAATCGATCAACAGAGGAGGATCGACTGGCATCAAAGCGAGGAGCAGCGTTGGCTAACCGGACAAGTAGAAGAGAATTCGCGTAAGTGCTGCTAGCACATGGTTTACCCTAAGATGTAAGCGGCATCAATGGGTGCGTAGACTGTTCAAAAGCGTGTTACGGAGACATGTCGTAGATCTCGAGACTTCATGATGACCACTGTTGGGCGCAAGGATGCCTCAATTTTTTTCTGGTGAATCTCATCGATTTCCTAGATTATCTTTTTGTTGTGAACGTTTAGTCATTACTCAGTATGTTTCAGATGATTAGCTCGGTCGCCAAAAATCACCGAATTTTGAAAAGCAGATAGCAGCTGAGTTAAGCTCTATTTCGAAGGAAGAATAATCCTGACATTATCCCGGATAAAAATATCAACGACAACCTCGTGTTTGCTAAGCAAGATAATCAAAAGAGTACTTGTTATAAATACTAATAGAGCACATCTGTCTTGCAGTGCTACTTATCGCGTACCATGTGTCACTCCAGCTTTCTCTAGCGAGCTCTACTCACATGTTCGCTATACCTCTGATTTGGATTCGTCCCTCGTTGGACTTGAGCCCACAACCACCGATCTTCACTCATTCTAGTTTAAATTATGCTGAGCTCATCTGTTACAGGTTTGTGAATTCACAACAGCATCCTGTTCCACTCCATTCGCGGTATCACGGTCTACTTTACAATGATGTTGTTTCTCTCTCGTGTTAGCTCATCATTGTTGTAAGACATATTTTCCTAATGTTACTCTTCTCTCTTGCGATACATCTCATTCTACATCGCGAACATTCATGGATTATCTTTTTTTTTTGCACCTCGTTGTCGTCATTTCGTTGATACTCAGACATTGCCGGTGCATTCATGTTCTGTTGTGTAGATAAACGCTTCAATCAATCTTATTTGAGTTTGAGATTCATCGACGCCAATAGCAAAAGATTCACGTATCAGAACTTATCCTATGATTTTTAGAGTTTAGTAGGCACACGAATTAGCTAATACAGTTGGTGCAATGACAAAGCTATACAAACCAATATAATTGCTGCAATGGCCAAGTCAATGAAATCAGTCTTTTAAATCCTATTGACTGTCTAATAAATCCGTTGAAATTTACAGAATGGAAATTTCGTTATCAATTTTTCAACTGCTACAACTAAATATTTATCAAGTATGCAAGAACATTATAAGAATATACTAATACATGCGGTTGATGTGAGAAAGCGAAGTCTCTGCTGTAACCCTCTATAGTTTTGAATGTCTACTAATCGGGAAATGGTTGGCAATTTGAGATGAACAAGTTTCGTCACGAAAGGGTGGTCGTATCTCCTGAACAGAAGAGATTGCTCGACAGAAAAATCTCTAAAGAGGATGAAGAAAAGCCGGTCCATTTTATAAAATAACCTTCTATGCTAGCCGTTAATTATACCGATTACTGGACAATTTCCGATAAGGAACAAATAAAATTATTGGACAATCACATTCATAAACAACCGTTCTGTGCAAAAGAACAACGCCATGGCAAACTCACAGTGTTGGGAGAGTAGGTGGGTAAGGTAAAGTCTCCTGAAACCTCCCAACTCAGCTACCGCTTTGTTGTGTCTTATGACCCATTCCGGTCGTTTCATTTGTGATTCATGGTTCAGTTTGGTTGATTTTTGTTGATAAAGTGCTGCATCAACCTTTTTACTAGATTTCAAAACCTCGTAATAGAGAACGCATTTCTGAGCCTACCATATGCACACTTAACCTTCTTCCCGTGAATCGTCGATCCGTTTTGCAGTCGATTTTGCTGGTTGTCGGGGGTCGCTCCATGATCATTTTCGCTTTGGATTGTCAAAACAAAATCCACTTTTCGTTCCCGGTCACTATACATTGCGAAGAAGTTTTCCTTTCCGTCGGTGTCGGTTTGCTTCCAATTCACTTGTGCATAGTAAAGTTTAACAGAAACGGTGTTTTCCAGGTAGAAAAGTCGTCATCTTCAAAGTCCTATAGGAAATATAAAATATTTTGTATTTGAGGAACTTATGGATAAATAGTGTTTTTAACGCACTTCCAAACAAAAGAAATGTGTATATCCTTCATCTATTATTACAACAAAGAATAATTGAACGGCGGAGTCATATATATATTTATATATCAATAAAATAGTAAATCAGTTGTTATATATATATATATATATATATATATATATATAATTTATCAAAATTGCACCTAAATGTATATATATATATATATATATATATATATCCTTATAAATGCAATTATTATAGCGTTTAAAGCTTCGTCGGTATTGCAGCGCGTTCACACGGGTATAAGATCCTGAGATATATACATTACGAAAAATACTCATGCTTTCAAGATCACAAAATTTCATGTCAACCGAGTACCATTCCTCGTCCTTCATAAAACTTGAGTTTGTTGAAGAAGAGCATAGATTACAGTAGCATAGTCAATTTATTAATATCTTTTATTTACTTAGCCTGTCTTTCACACACATCGCGGATCCCAGCAATGTTGCATTGGATTCGTTTTCCCCCTTACATCATCCGCTACGGTCTTCAGACTTTTCGTGTGCGAGCTCGGCTACTGACTGAGAATTTTATTATCGTTGGTCTAAAACGCTCCCACTTGGGATTGCTCAAAGTGGGATTTCTCAGGCTGATTTGATATTAAATTCTCCGAATCCTTAGAAGGAGCTTGGGTGAACATGGAGCGACCGAGACATTACTATGGCTCGTAATAATGGGCGTATCTACCACTGTGCTAGTGGCTCTCTAATTAATTTTATCCAAATCACCATAAATATCTATGAATGTATAAAGAGCGCTCATACCTATAATACTTGCTGCAAGTTCAAAGTTTAACATACTGCATACCGGTCGTCCTACACAACCTTTTTCCACGTCATTATGTACACCTCTTAAATTACCTAAGTACACCTATGAGTTAGACAATTATCTAAGCGCATCCATAATCTAAATTTCTGTGAAAGGTCTCAGTTTTTGCCTCAAAACCATCATGGTTCATCGGGAATGGTTTTGTCTTCCCATTATTCCACAGTCCTACTCTTTTTCTCACGATATTGCACTCAGTCTCGCAAGTATATGAATCTGCACTGATTATTGCAGTACCGAAATATTTTTGAATCTACTCTATGCTTGCTAATATGGCTGTCGTGTCTATAAAAATATAACAAGATCATTGAAAGTGAGCTAAATGAAGAATCTATTTACGATAGCTAACCTCTGATTAAGTAATAGTTTCTGAATTAGTTAGAGGTTCCCTGTTTATGCTAGAAAAGCCCTGTCATTCTGGTTTTTCAATTAGTGCAAACTTATACTCTGACAAGTATAGGCTAAAGAATCGTACCTGTGAATTAATGACTGGCTCAAGATCCTTCTGTTGTCCAGTCTCTAACTTGTTTGCAGTAGGAGTTGTGTGATTTTTCTTTGCTTGTTAGATTTTTCATGCTGAATAGAGCAAAAAGAGAGTTCAGTGGAACGAAAATTTATTAACATTGCGCTGATAGAGGCAAATACTAGATACTTTGAAGAAAATTGGGGAGTAATCGTAATTGAGTTTTTCCGTAAACCTTCAGCAAATCTTAACCGAAAAATTTTGAAATTTCGGATCCGAGTTGGCGATCGCCTGCAGCTCATGAGAGATCCCTCAGGCGTAACAAGTTGAGTGTAAAGGCAAACTTCTTTTGATTACATCAAGCCATCGGCTTTCACCGCATACTGCATCGATGGGGTGATAATAGTACCTCAATGAGAAAGCCGATTAAAGACCAGTACAAATGTGGGATAGTCATTGCTCTAGGATTTCGTTTCTCAGACATTACCGTTTTCTCTTTATTTAAAAATGAATAAAACGAATATAACAAGCTCAGATGCATTCTTACATCTAATTTTGCAAAAGCGACTACGCTGGTAAAAATACTCAGCTTACTATGATGCGGCCTAGTTCGCTAAAGTGCGTTCGTCTAAGAAGAATTCTTTAATGGGTTGTGAGTAATCCTGGTCGGTCTTGATTACTCAACACTTACTCAGCAACCAACCTATATATATGAAGGGTATTGTCGTACGACGTCACCTCATTGGAGTGGTTCGCCTAGTAGTTATGGCAGCGCTTTTTGTCTACACGAATTCCTTGCTCATTGGATTCGGTTAGATTCAGTCAGCGAGGTCCATATTATAGGAATGATGGTTGTCCTAAAGCGACTTGAATCACTGCGACCTCGCAAAGGCAGGGAGGTGAGGAAGCTAGCCATAATAAAGTCCTTGTTTCAAATCCGTGTTAGCTCAACACTCTGAGAATTAATCCAAAAAAAATTTTTTTTTGGAATTATTTTTGAATGTTTATCACGGGGTTTCAAAAACAGTCGATCATATGGATCATTTCGATCTACCAGCCGAAAGCCATCGACTGAATACCGCTGATGGACCACTGTCATTGTACACTATGCCATCATCACATATGCCTCCCTCCTTGCTTCAATGCAGGGCTGAATGTGGGGCGGGGGTCACTGATGAGGAGGACGAACCTCCGAAACACCGGTGTATGGCCCCGGCGTACCAACCTCGTTTAAGCTGAAAACATTCCTTTTTTTGGAATTAATTTTGAATGTTTATTACGGGGTTCTAAAAACAGTCGATCATATGGATTATTTTGGTCTACCTGCCGAAAGCCATCGACTGAACAGTGGTGATGGACCAGTGTCATTGTACACTATGCCATCATCACATACGCCTCCCTCCTTGCTTCAATGCAGGGCTTAATGTGGGGCGGGGGTCACTGACGAGGAGGCCGAAACCTCCGAAACACCGGTGTATGGCCCTGGCGTACCAACCTCGTTTAGGCTGAAAACATTCTTTTTTGGAATCAATTTTGAATGTTTATCACGGGGTTTTAAAAACAGTCGATCATATGGATTACTCTGAGAATTGTTGATCTTAATTCTCAACAACTATATTCTCAAGAAAATAAGAGGAGACTATCTGCGACATCGGTTTTCATTTACCAGACATCCACTTGCACTTGCCTTCGCAAGACGTCAGTGGAGGAACGTAGATTGTTTAACCTCTATAAGCCGGCTATAGAAATAAATGCGCGCAGGGGGAAATGAGCGATGGTGTGCGACCTCCCTTGTTTGATCAAGGCCTTTTTCTCCGTGTGAAAATAATTTCATTTTAGCCGCTACAACATAATAAAAAATCTTCTCAAAATATCAAACTGATCGTATGAAGTGCAGAGATTTAAGTTTTTGAATATCTACCAAATGACTGAGAAAAAAGTTCTATCCGACAAGAGAGGCCTTCAAACAATCGTGTGTCATCTTTTTCGACACACGTCGTCGTAACATATACATTTCTTCAAATCGTTAGAGCTGCATAAAGTAGATAAGAACAGATTGATTCTAGTAATGTTTTGACGCTTTCATCTTCTTTAAACCCGATGATTCCTGTATATTCAAAGTAATGGGCTGTGAAAATCGACTCGAATAATCGGCTCTGATGAAGACGAAGACGATGAAACGTCAGCAGAATAGAATAGATGCTAGTTTCGTGCCGATTGTTTAACCAGCAAAGAATGCATGAGTCGCTCATCTGAACAAATTGCTCAGAGTCGCGTGCTGGCGGTGGGATCTTCATAGTTGTATCGAGTCAAATCATCTTGAGTGAAGCACCGACTAGATGAAATAAATACCTGCAGCAATGCCTTTTCACATGGCCTTACCGTTATAGGCAAATATTGTAAACTGGCGAGAACGCTGAAATGCAAGAGAATAAGGAACCTCAGGCTGACACTGAACACTCGCTTGCCCCTCAAAGGGTAATAGCGGATTCGATGAGCACCTGTGATTCGGAGTTTTCTCGTGTACTAGCATGCTCAGTTGTGACTGGATTGCACATCGTAATCTGCTGTGAAAAAATTGACAGTAAGTATAAGTTGAAACATTTTAGTTTTGACTACATTTTTTGATTACTGAGTCAAATGCTGATTTGTATTCACCAGAACATTACAATTGCGGACGATTACTGACAGCACCAGTAACGTCAAAACATTGTCGAGAGAAAGACGAGGCATGGATATTGATGGTGTAATACGAACACAGCTTCTGGAAAAGGTAATCGTTCTAATCCACTCGGCATTCATTAGGTTTCATGTTTGAAACGTATCTCAGTGTTTTTCTGAAATGATATTTCTTATACTCTACACATGATACTTCACATTACTATACCGCTCATTCCGAGTAATTTCTCAAAACTGCGGTCAAACTTTAACATATCTCATAATTATTATCTGTGCCAACATGCTATCTGGTCTGTTAATGGGCTCTTGGACAGCCCGATACACGTGCTTCGACATTGTCAGTGTCGTCAATCGGGCAGAACCCTTCGACTGTTAACCAATCCTCTGTGGGTACTCCAGTCCTCAAACCAAGAGTAGGCGACGACGAAAGATTTACACTACACTGCCGTCAAGTGAAAATCACTAGATCAGCAATTTTGTAAACTCGATTGATTTTGCCTGGTATTTTGAGATATATTATATCGTTGATTTCAAGTGTTCTCTTGAGATCACGTTCAAATTTCAGTACATCTCATACTTGTTATCTGAGCCAACTTGTCAAGTAGTCTGTCAATGGGCTCTTGTACACGCGTTTCAACCTTGACAGTCTCGTCAGTCGTGCAAAACCCATCGTCTTTTGACCAATCCTGCTCTTAGTGTGAAGACTGGAGCACCCACATAGGATTGACCGTAAGTATGAAAGAGCGTCCTGCCAGATTAACCAGACTGTCAAGGTCTAAACACGTGTATCGGGGTGTACAAGAGCCCATTTACAGACCACATGAAATGTTGGCTTAGAAAACAACTATGGGTTCATGCTACCATTCCGTAATCTGTATGACTTGAACCACCTTTCCCTCTTGCCGCCTGGGAACAACACGTGTACTGATCAACCTTGGAGTTTCAATAGTCATTCTATAGCGTGATTCGTAAAAACTGCTTTTTGAAAGTCAACCGAGGCCGTCACTACATAGCAAGTGAACTCGCAATCGAGCAGACCGACGAAACATTTTCGCTCACATAACTTTGACAGAAAAATGGAATTTTTTTGAGTTTCTTTGAGTCCTTTCGAGTTTTGAGTTTTTTTGAGTTCATTAGCATGGAGCATTTTGAACTATAAATTGCACGGTATATTGCAAGCCCACCTAAAAACATAAATAGAAAGAGAATGGATCTTAGAGCACTAGAGAATTCCATGCATAATTTTCCTGTCAAAGTTATGTAAGCGAAAATGTGCTCGTTGCTCTGCTCGATTGCGAATATACTTGATATGTAGTGATGGTCTCGGTTGACTTTCAAAGAACAGTTTTTGAGAATCAAGCTGCAGAATGGCTATTGAAACTCCAAGCCTAGTCAGAAAACGCGTTGTGTCCAGGGTAAGGGGTTAGGGACTTGAATCATAAAGATAACGGAATAGTAACGTGAACTAGTATGCGTAAAGTATGAAGAATATCATTACACAAAAAAGCGGAGACACGAGCAAAACATAACTCAATGTATGTCGAGTGGATTAGAAAGACTACCTTTTCCGAGGGTGCTGTGTTCGTACTACATCATCAGTTCCCATGCCTCGTCTTTCTCTCGGCAATGTTCTGACGTTATTGGTGCTGTCAGTAATCATTCGAAGTCTTGATGTTCTAGTGAATACAAATCAGCATTGAATTCAGTTAATCAGATGATGTAGCCAAAATTGAAATGTTTCAAGTTGTAATTATTATCGATTTTTTGCACAGTAAATTACGATGTCTAATACACTCACTAATAATACGATACGAGAAAAACTCCGAATCTCAAGTGGTCACGCAATCCGCTACTAACCTTTGAAGGTCAGGCGAGTGTTCAATGTCAAGCTGAGGTTCTTTATTCTCTCGTATTTTAGCATTCTCGTCATTTTACAATATTTTCCTAACCGTAAGGGCATATAAAAGAGAATTGCTGCAGGCGATTATTTCATTTGGCCAGTGCTTCACCAAAGATGATTTAATTCGATACAGCTACGAAGACCCCACCGCCAGTACGCGACTCTGAGCCACTGGTTCGGATCAGCTACTCATACTTCCTCTGCTGAACAAACAACTAGCAGGAAACTAGTACACTAATTGGCTGATGTTTTCAGCGTCCTTGACTTCATCAGAGCCATGTATTCGAGTCGATATTTATAATTCATTACTAAAGAATTACAGGAACCATCCGGTTTGAAGAAGATAAAAGAGTCAAAACATTACTAGAATAAATTTATTCTTAGCAAATTTACATAACTTTAACAGTTGAAAGAAATATATTTGCTCAAAACTGAATATCTGGCATATTGAAATTTGAGCTGTGGCCTTAAGAAAACAATCGAAAAGAAAGGCATGAAATATTTGTTCAACCGCGAAGCGGCGGTGTGTGAAAAAATGATACACGATTGTTTGAAGGTCTTTCTTGCTAGATAAAAGTTTTCTCTCAGACATTTGGTAATCATTTGAGAGCTTAATTCTTTGAAATTTCAGCGATATGTACTGTGGTTGCATTTTCGTTGCTGGCGGGTTGTCCTAGTGCTGTCGCTCCTTCAACATCGTGTTGCGTAGAGTTTGCACTTTCATATCGCGAATCGGACTTTTGAGTTCCGCGGGTTGAATTTCGGACATTCTGATCGACTGATATATTGCCACTTTTTTCTTGTAGTGGAGAGAAGCGCGAAGTACGAATCATTTAATACGGGTTATGCCAAACAACCTATAATTACATACATCACTGTAATGATGACATAATAACAATATATACATAATATCGGCATATCGGTTGGTGAAGATATGCTAAAAAAAATGACTAAGACTTATTGATGACGTGCACCGTCGTGTGACTATGACACACAGATCAATAGGCCATCAATCGACTCTTTTGCAACAAACAATCCATGAACCAAATGCACTGAACCTTCACCACATTTACAAAACACTGAGCATCCACAGCATAATTTGACTCATTGTTTACAAACCTTTGCCACATAGAGAAAATCTCGTAGTATTAGAGTCTTCCGTTTTATCTGGTGTTTTTTTCGAAGCAGAGATGAAGTTCCTAGTCAAATGACAAAAATCGCACTTTAGATGTGCTCCGACGATGTATTTCGATCGATTGATAGTCAGCCGCTGCATCGAATCTGCGACTTGCACACACCCCGATCGTAGATTTCCCGGAAAGTAAGATGGAATAGGTAAAACTAGATCTTATTTTCCCTGCTACACTACAGTGAAATGGTCTTGCGAAAATAAGCAAAGTGCTGGAATCGTTGAATCTTACGCTATCGAATGATCACTGGCAGTCTAAAGAAAAGCTCTTTCATGCGAGAAATATGCGCGTGTGAAACACAAATGTTGTTCTTTCGCTGAATTTTCATGAAGGACTTCCTCAAAAACGGCCAAGTAGCGCAGTAGCCAGAGATGTGAGCTTCTACTAAAAGTGGAGTGACAAGTCCTCTTTTCAGCGAAAGAATTAAATCTTCACTTGCTGCAATATAATGGACATATATACACAAAAAAGGAAAACGTTGATGCATGACGCACTCGACAAAGATGTGAGATATAAGTCGCACCTAATGGAATTATATCAGCAAAAATGAGTTGGGTTAAAAAAATTCTCAGTTTCATAATCTCTACAAAATTCCATAAAAACTGCAGTGGAGTTTGTCACCGAGAGCCCTTATCACAGAGGAGCGATTTATGATTGAGTCTAGAGACTGGACAACTTCTGTAGTAGACATCATTTCGTCATTTTCCAAAAGTGGTGGTCACCACGCACATGTTCTCCTTGGAGAAGCCTGATACTCTGCACTCCGTGAACTTTTCATCAAAAATTTCCTAATGTGCAGCTCGAAGAATTTGGAGAACCTGTAATAACAATCTGGAGTTCGTAATGGATCTAGCTGGATAGACCCCGTTAAAACTCTTCCTAGATCTCTGGAAATTCGAAAGTTAATCTTTTATACCTTGTCTCAGCCACAGTTTGTTAATGTATTTGATTAATGATTGCTAGAGTGAGGCGGTGCGGTTGAGTGGTCGTGATGCATGCTGTGGCGCGCGTGGAGTTGAGCTCTACTACCACACTCTCTGGCAGTCAACAACGAACGCCTCAAGTAACGTCACATCCAGGCTACTTCGAGATCGTTAGGAGACTTGTTCACCCACTATTCGACGTCGCTAAAGAAGAAAACGATGAAACAATTTGGATGCCAGAACTAGTGGGATCAGAGCAGCAAAAAAACACACAATATAGACGAATCAATAAAGCGTCAAAAAGTGATTGCTACTGCACAAACTAACATCATTTCTGCTCTATCTGATTCACCACTCTATGTATGTGTTCTATATTAATTGCTTTGTTGAATGGAGTACTCACTGTACAACAACGATGCAGGTTTCCAGGTGACCGCACCCTCTTCTAGTTGATAAAGAGTGAGCATAAGTGGAAATTTGGGAAATTTGGTAGAACACAGTCAAAGCTGATCGTTGATGTGATATAAAATGGATACTCACTCGTCACTATATTAAGACCACAAAGGGATTGTGTGGAAGGATTATTTCTCTGAAGTTCTTGTCCGACAAATAATTTTGCTTCTTCTCATTAGTGCTGAAGAAGCAGACACAATGCTTATTAAGCCTACGAACAGGAGGAAAAATGCCCTTAAAATAATTATGTGATTATAATACGTTTCGTGAGAAATTCCAGGTGTGAATAAAGTAAATTTTCTCTCACTGATCACTTTTTAAAAGTGCCAATTCCATGCTTAAGCTTGTTTTCATACTTCAGATCTCCGATTGATAAGTATCACGCCTTTGAAACCTGGCAGCTTATAATCCAGAAAAGAAGTATCATTTAGCTGTCCAATAACGAGGAGGAAGTTGATATGCTGATAAAAAATGTCCTATCTATATGAAAGTGCTGGCCTTTGAAACACAGGTTAGCACTTTGATAAGACTCTCTCAGAACAATCCGGTGATAGTTAATCGAAATTGCTACTCTATAAATGACACAAAAGACAATAGGCCCACATTGCGCAACCCTGTCGGAACTTGGGGCTGGGCACCTTTGAGTATGACCTCTTAAATATAATCATAAATTTGGATAAATTACTGTTGATCGCGTGACATGACTTTCTGTCCTTATTCATTCGCAGCATCAAAAATAAACCACCCATGCGATGGACGGAACACTAAAACTGTCGGGTAACCGTCTGACTTGCGGACCCAAACTGGGCATGTCTAACGAAACTAGAGCAAGAGCTCCCACCTCCGGCGTGGGAACGACTTCATCTCCTCTGCTCTTGGGTGGGAACAGCTACACTTTAACCTCTGCGACTTTAACCTCAACGTGGCAATCACCGTCCATCTCACTTCTCTCTGCCATTCGTCACCCGTCCATCAAGAAGAAGGTTGCTGGTTCGATCCCCTACCACAACACTTCACGGTAGCTTTTTTGGCGATAACTTTTTGTTTTCATTACAATATGTTCGCATCACTGGCACACCAATTATCATTGTGTCTCATATGGTAACACCGTCACACAAGCGATCAATGTTTATGATTTATTTATGAACATTTATTTAACAATCTGAAATTTATAATAATAAGTTTCAACAAACTGCAACTAATAACAACATAATACATTTCCATATAACTTAACAAATAGTGACAAATTACATACACTGATTGCTTGTGTTACGGTATTACTACATGACATACGGTGTAATTCGATGTGCCAGTGATCTTAGCATACTGTAGTAAAAACGAAAAGATATCACCAAAAAATACATTAAACTATCGTGGTAGAGAATCGAACCAGCAACATTCTTCCCGATGGATTGGTGCCAAGTGGCATCGAGGAGTGGGACAGACAATGCCACGCTGAGATTGGAGGCGCAGAGCGGGAGGTGGAGCTGTTTCCACATCGGGGTGGTATCCCTTGAGTGTTAGACGCGATCAGTTTGGGTCCGCGGACATCGGATGGTTGAATAGATCTATGCATACTCGAAGTGGTTCTGTCTTATAAGAAAGGATATACGATAATAGAATGGAGCATTTTTCGTTGACCAAGCTTTGAGGGATGTGCGATGCGCTTGACTACATCGAGTGTTTTAGAAATGAATTAGTGTTAATGTGGCTTACACAAATTTTGTTGTGGCCTATCATTGTATCAAATTGATCCCGTCATTTTTCCTAGCCTTTTGAGGACCAATGTAGAAAGATAAGCGGTGTCGCGCCGTCACTTACACGGAAATCGCAATCAGCAGCATCGGCATGCCTGTACAGGCATGTTGGCTGTCTGCCTGAGGTCGCACGAGACGCGACTCCTCCACTACAGTGGATCAGAGCGATATGATGTCGCACGGCGGGTTCGAAACATATCACATGACCCTCAAAGAGTCGGATAAGTATGGCGCCAATTCACCGGCTCTGAAAGAATAGGTCTGGGGTGCCTGTGATGCGTGGTCGACCCAGAGACTGAGCGTGTATTGCGAAGCACCTCTAGCTAATGCATAATATAAGTTCGCATCATCTCTACTAGCTTTTGCAATGGAGGTGAAACGGTACGAGCACCGACACTCTGTGCATTCCAGCTGCTATCGTTACTAATTTTGACTTAATCGACACCATCTCTAATCCTTGCTTTATAAAAAAGACAGAAACTTTATTTTTACATCGACTCACACAATGATGTACAGTTCATATAAAAACGTGTGATGGGTAATGCCCAAAGAAGTGTGATTTGAGGGTCATTTCAGTAGGATCTATTCGTCTGTTCTTCTTTTGTTATTTTCACACACATCCGTCCTTTAAGCGATTGAGCTCGCCTAATTAAAAGCGAAACATTAGTAATCAGATTCACCATGATCTGTAAGATGGGGCAATTTTATCATCATATGCTCTGGTGAGAGCGAACACGATTCTGAGAACGCGCAAGCAAGCAACACATCCACTGCGCGATTCCCACGCGCGTGTTCGCAGGATACTGCACTTTTCTCTTCCACTATGTAATAGAGGGCGTAAGAAACAATGAGTTCTCCACCTTGCATTCATTACTCCTTGGCAAAACATTCAATCTACAAAAGGTAAGATGGTTAAAAATGAGGAAGTGATTGGAAACATCGTGTTCTGCGTATGAGTCTTAAGAGCCAATATAGGTGCAAATTGCATCAGCTACAGTTTGTTTTTATTCTCAAAACCTTGTTGTGATCCTAACCTGTAATCCATTGATTCACAAAAAAAAAAGAATAATTGATGATCGACCATAATAATCAGTAACTCAGTATATATATAGCAAACCTCCCAACGGAGTTTTGCTATCTTTTCGGGAATTACATGATAATTTAGGCAGCGCAAATGGTCTACGAACTTAGAGAGCAAGTGGTATCGCAGAGGTTCGAGGACCTTAGACAGAAATGGTCCAAGTAATAAGGGCGGCACCCAGCTGCCACCAACCTCAACAGTCAGTTCGATCTCGGGTCATCATCCGAACGGTCGTCTGACATCACCCGGACCACCTCACCTCAGTACATTGTCGATCCATTATTGCTCTCTCTAAACAACCTCGTTGTCTTGTAACTAATTACTTTCATAAGGTTGCTTTCATACAACTCAGATGAATTCAATAGATTTGTGAGCGGAACATAGTACTTCCGTGGCGGAGCAAACTCACTTTGGCTATGCTCGACCCATCACCACGGTTTAGGGATTCTGTCCATATCTAATCACTAGCGACCCCACTGCTAACACTATATACTCAACCACTGGATCCCGCCGTCGGTGTTCTACTTGGGGGCGAACATAGCATTCCCAAATGGGCTCCGCCGCTTAGTCATGCTTCGACAATTACGAAACATCGTCAATTACAATAACATTGTCACTTGTCATAACAATGTCAAATGCAATAACAATGTCATATGCAATAACATGATCATATGCAATAACATGATCACTTGATAACATCATCACTTACGATAACATCATCACCGTCAGCTACAATAACACCACTTGTCATAACACTGTCCTCGATACTCCTCATCAGTCGGTCACCCATATTGACTCACGCATATGTTCGCATAACGATATGTCGTGATCATATATATATTATCATTTTAGTAATGCATGTATATTATAGGTTGTTTGGTTCTACCACATTGTTTGGTTCTACCACATTGTTTGGTACCACGCCATTGTTTGGTTCCATCCTATTGTTTGTTATAACCCATATAAAACCACTGAACCTTCACAATACATTACAAATCCACTGAACTACCACATAAATATAGTACATCGGCTACAAACCTTTGCTACAATATAATTCAATAACCTACAATTCATAAAGTCACCAAGTTTGAATTTTCTTTCGACTTCGCCATTACGAATCAATATTTTTTTTGTTGACTAAGCCTACAGAACGAGATTGGTAGATTATATTATATATATATACTATATATATATATATATATATATATATATATATATATTTACTTTTTGATATTTACTTTTTGTTGTTTAAGAAAACAAAGATATGCAGATTTTTATGTTTGGAAGTGCATTAAAAACGTTATTTATTATCTATATGTTTTTCATATACAACAATATTTTATATTTTTGGAGGACTTCGAAGATAACGAATTTTCCACCCGAAAAACGCCATTTGTGTGAAACTTTATATGCATGAGTGAATTTAAGGCACACCGCCACCGACGAAAAAAGACTCCTTCGCAACGCATAGTGATCGGAGACAAAAAGTAGATTCTGTTTTGACAATCCAAGGCGCAAACGATCGTGGAGCGGCTTCATATAACCATCAAAATCGACTACAAAACGGACGACGTTTCACGGGAAGAAGTTAGGTGAGCATTTGGTAGGCTCAGTAAAGTGTTTTCTATTATGAGGTCTTGAGATCTAGTAAAACGGTTGATGCAGCGCTTTATCAACAACAATCAACCAAATTAAACCATAAATCACAAGCGAAACGACGGGAATGAGTCATAAGACACAGCAAAGTGATGGCTGAGCGATGAGGTTTTAGGAGATTTTACCTTACCCAACTTACTCTCCCGACATTGTACGGTCAGATTACCACGTCAATAATCTTTTGCACAGAACGGTTGCTTATGAATGTGATTGTCCAATAATTTTATTTGTTCTCTATGGGAAATTGTGCAGTAATGGGTATACTTAACGGCTAGCATAGAGGGCTATTTTGTATAGTGGACCGACTTCTCTTCTTCCTCTTTGAAGATTTTTCTATCGAACAATCTCTTCTCTTCAGGTGATACGACCACCCTTTCGCGACTAAACTCGTTCCCCAAATTGCCAACCATTTTCCGATTACTAGAGCATTCAAAACTTTATAGGGCTGTAGAAGAGATTTCGCTTTCTCACATCAACCGCACGTATTAGTATATTTTCATAATGTTCTTGCAGATTTGACAAATATTTGGTTGTAGCTGTTGAAAAAGTGATGACAATAATTCCCTTCTGTAAATTTCAACGGATATATTAAAAAGTTAGTAGGATTTACAAAGAGTGATTTCACTGACTTGGCCATTGCAGAAATTATATTGGTTTGCATAGCTTTGTCATTACACCAACTGTATTAGCTAATTGTGTGCCTATCAAACTTTAAATTTCATAGGATAAGTTGTGATATGTGATTCTTTTGCTACCGACGTCGATGAATCTCAAACTCAAAGTAGATTGACTGAAGCGTTTATCTACATAACAGAACATGAATGCACCGGCAATGTCAGAGGATCAATGAAATGACCACAAGGTGCAAAAAAAAATAATTTATAAATGATCGTGATGAAGAATGATATGAATCGCAACAGAGAAGAGTAACAATGGGAAAGAATGTCTTACATCAATGATGAGCTAACACGAGAGAGAAACAACAACATTGTAAAAAGTAGACCGTGATGTCTCGAATGGAGTGGAACAAGGTGCTGCTGTGATATCACAAACTTGTAACAGATGAGCTCAGCATAAGCTAAACTAGGAATGAGTGAAGATCGGCGGTTATGGGCTTAAGTCCAACGAGAGACGAATCCAAATCGGAGATATGGCGAACATGTGAGCAGAGCTCGCTAGGCAAAGCTGGAGTGACAAATGGTACGCGATAAGTAGCACTGTAAGGCAGACATGCTACATTAATGTTTATAACAGGGTAATGGTGGGCTATCATCTTGGTGGGCAAACACGAAGTTGTCTTTGAGATTCTACTCGGAATATTGTCTAACTTATTCATCCATCTAAATAGAGCTTGAGCGCAACTGCTATCTGCTTTTCGAAATTCGGTGGCTAACGTTTTGGCTGTCTTGTCTACCTTAGAGTTTAGACGACGTTCTATACCAAATCATATCCAATTGATCGATTTACTCCTCCCTATAATGGGGAATTTTTTGAAACACACTCTTCAACTGCATATACAGAAGAGTCTATCAATGTACACTTTACCCGTGAATGAGCCTTATTGAGATCTTAGAAAACATTAGAAAAAAATCTGAGAAAATGTACCATATCTTTTGTTATGTTCAGACACTTTCCCTTCTGTCCATTCCTAGGCTTTCAAATATGACATGGCTCTCTGGCATGGACACTTAGTCTAATCTGATAATATATTTTAAGCTTTTCATGAGCTCTGTTATGGGATATATGAAGTGCCAGATCGTGTTTTGGCAGTTCAGCCACGTCAGTAGCGCTCTGCCTTTCGTTGGAGCCAGCCCCTTATATGGAAATATACCTTTACATTTGAAGGAAACGACGGCGATCTAACGCTATGTCATCAGATTATATTGTTTTAAGCGAGGTTCCAAAAAATAGTCAGATATGAAGCTATTAACGATTTTACCACCCATGATGTTGGATGATCTTATCACTACACAAAGCGCGATTTGTTCTCGCTGTAATGTGAAGTGATATTTTGACATTCCAAGCTTACTGGAACATTCGTCTCCGATTCCTATATTTGTAGGTGGTATATTGTCTTACAAGCCGTTGACTCAAGCAAAAGGCGCCGTGCTACTCATGAAGCTGTTAGTCCGAAACATGTGTCAAGCACTTTATAAGTTCCATAATAGACTTCATGAAAGGCTTAAAGTATGCTAGGACATTACATTGTTCTAAGAGAGGTCTCAAAAAACAGTTGAATATAAGGATTTATCATATTCACTGGAATCTGGTTCGGCTTTTTCAGAAACCTTGTTTTGGATTCTCTGGTCAAATCAGTATACAGGATATAAGTCATTGATGCCATCACATAGCAATACAAACAAAGTTCATCTATGCAGCATATGCGACTCACTTCGTCGCAACATGAATACTCTGTTTCGCTGGACGGTTGTATGATGAGTGTTCTCATGTTTGCCCTGCTGGGATTCCATGTGTAAGCTAGCAAATGATCCACTCGATAATACCCTATGAGGAAGGCTGTCATTGCTTCTTCAATGAGTTCCGTGCAAAGCACGGTGCCTTTCGAAGTCGAGGAGCCAGTATGAAACCTTAAGCGTTTTCAAAATTAGAATTTTCGAATATGATAACTGTTTGCCCGCCAAGCTAACCAACTGAAACATGCTGAGTAACGACGAAACGTTCACGACAGAAAGATAATCTAGGAAATCGGGGAGACTCATCAAAAAGGACTGAGGCATTCATGGGCCCGACAGTAGTCAGCTTGGACGCTCAAGATCCACGACATGCCTTCCTAACACGCTTTTGAACAATCTACGCATTCATTGATGCCGCTTTCGTCGTAGGGTACACCATGTATTAGCTGCACTTACGAGATTTCTCTTCTACCTGTCCGGTTAGCCAACAGTGTCCTCACTTGATGCTAGTCGACCGTCCTCCGTTGATTGATTAACAAATGAGGCATACCCGCTATTGCAGAATATTTGTGGATCTCCGCTATCATTTGATATCTCGTAGCTATTATCGTGCTTCCACTTGTTTGTTTGACTCGTAGTCATTCATTTCTTTGTTCACACTCGGTTGTTTAGTTCTCGATCATTGTTCGTTTGTAAGCAATTGTAGAGGCGGAAAACAGGCTGGGCCAGTAAAATCTACGTGGGATTTTGCTGTCGTTCTTTTCAATGCCTTCAAGGAATCGGTACTATCTTGGCGACAGAGGAAGTCGATGTTTGCTACCGACAAACAACAATCACCGAAGGCCATTAAAATATCTTAAGCACGATGAAAACGAAATTGTGAATGCAGTGGAAATTCTGATATCTTCTGAATTGCAGGAAGATCTCTAAAAACACATTAATCTTATGATATACTCGAAGTACCACACTAATTTTCTCCTTCTGCTAATATTTTGCTCTACGTCGTGTCTGTCACAGTTACGGCAGTCAGTAGTTCCGTTGCAGTTACAGAGCATACATATTGCAATCAGCTTTCTTTCGCTTACACCTTCACAATGTCATGTGGTGTGGTAATGGGCTCTTGTGAAGCCCAATACGCGTGTTTCGACCTTACAGTCTCTTCATTCGGGCAGAACCTGTCGTCTTTCAATCTTTTTAGCCAATCCTCTCGGGAGTCTCTACTCTTCCTACAGAGAGGTATCAAAGGCGAACGTTTTACACTGTAATTCAGGTAAAGTTATAGATAATACTGAAGAGATCTAATGGAATTTGTGCGCGGTCTCAATAAAACACTCGAAGTAAAGGTGTATTATGATAAAAATATCAGCTAAAGAGCAATCGAGTGTAAAAAATGTAAGTTCGGTGACCTTATCACTTGACTCATAGTGTAGAACGTTTGTCTTCGATAGCTCTCTGTAGGGAGAGTACGGACTTCCGAGAGGATTGGCTAAAAAGATTGAAAGACGGCGGGTTTTGCCCGACTGACAAGACTGTAAGTTCGAAACACGTGTATCGGGCTGTACAAGAGCCCATTACCCGACCACATGACATGTTGGCACAAGTAATAATTATGAGACATGAATTTTTGAGCGTAACCTTAATTAAGCAAAATCAAAGGTATAATATTGCAAAAATACCAGCCAAGTACAAATGAGTGTCAAATTCGCCGATCTTGTGATACGAAGGTCCTGTCCGACTGACGAGGCTGCAAGGCCGAAGACGTGTGTATCGGGCTGTTCTAGTTTCTTCTATGAAACATGATAAGCGAGGTGTTAATAACAGTGTTTATTGAATATGACAACTGAGACATCCTCACTTATGCGCTGACTCTAAGCGGCTGGTCTTAATGAATAATTGAAAGACCCAAAACATTTAGACTTCATTAAAAACGGCGAGCTTCGCCGAAACGTTGGCCAATGTACGATTACTGTATTGCTGGTGCTGCTTTTCCACACTTTACTATTGTGCTGCATCACTGACATTCAATAAGTACTTATATTAACACCTCAGAACTGGCTTTTTAAAGAAACTAGTGACTCATTCCAAATCTACCGAGGCCAGTAGATAGTCGGTCCTGGAAATTATTTTGAAAGTTCATTGATGTAAGCTCATGAATCTGGTCGAGGAACCAATCAGCTACGTGTTAACCGATTAATGTTGGATTGAATGCTTTTGAAAGTCAACTTTCATATATAACTGCTTTTGATGGTCAGTATCTTGCTGTATTTTTCATACATGACTCATTTCCTGTTCTCACCAGATTGAATCAAAATCGTCCGACTAATGTACTACTTGCCCGCTGTGGAATGAATTATCATCATGCTGATATATTATCATTTGAGATTACAGTAATCGGACGGCGCTCTGTTTCGATAGATTTGACTAGATTCGTCTACAAAGGTTCACATGACGAAAACTGGCTGTGAAGTTGGTGATGCTACCGAAATTTCATTGATGTAAGAATGTGCAACTAAGCACACACAAAAACGACTACATGCAATCGATTTAACAAAAGGGCTTGAAGACCAATGCATAAAGCGGTGCCCATCTCAAAACCATCTCCTTTGAAAAACATTATTACATTCCAAATATTTGCTGCGCCATCAGTTCAACTTTAGCCGGGCTCCAAAATCACGATGATGACATCGTCATCTGCTTCAATGATTAATCTTTCTTTCCAGTTGTATTATCGTTGTACATTGTGGCTTCACAGTCGGGCATATCGCTTAGCCTACTTGAATCAAAACATTGCTGATATCTCGCCAGATTACCACTAACATTGTAATATCAAAAGATCGACTGTTTTTGAAACCCCCAAAAAACATTGAAATGGTGTTAAATTCATGAGAATCCGAAGAAATATCAGCGCCGAACACATTGATCTCTTTATTTTATGTGATTACATTTAATAGAGCAAAAATGATGCTTGATTACTTAATCGCACTGCCTGCAGAAAAAAAGAAAATAAAAGGCTTAGAGCGAACCTACATTAATTTTGTATCAAATATGATATTTATTATAGTATGGTTAGGTTTTCCTTCAAGTAAATCGTTAGGCATTCATCCGTTTTGTGAGTTGAATCACATCTTCCGTTTAAAGTATGATACTGTCGCTGTTCGGTGTTATCAGCACGACCATGCATCAGCTTGCTACTGGTTACTTCAGATCTCTTAGTTATAGCGGCAATTGTGAATGAAGCCGAGATAACCTTAAACAGCACTTGTCCTGCGAAGAAGCAGATTTGTGCAACTTCAAAATTCAGAATATAACAGAGCCTTCTTATTGAAGTATTATTCACGTCCAAGCCACCTCAGTAAGAGTGTTTCCAGTTACATTCCCATCTTTTCTGTATGACATAGTGTTTTACTTTTTCCGAACATTTCGAATATTATTACAAAGAAACCAAATTTGAATGCTCTCAAGAATACTCGTGTATATCCAGTGGTTCAAAAATAGTAGTATAAATTCATTTTTGCTGTTACAGCGCAGTGATAAAGCTATTTTGAAGATCGAACACGCCGTTCAAATCTCTAAGATTTGAGCTATTAATACTGTTGAAACTGAAAAAATTAGAGCGCTTTTTTTACAAGAGATTGAAAAAGGCTGCAGATAACGGAAATGATCCAGATTTGCGAAATTTGATATTCTCTTGGCTTTTACAGCGTAATAAGAAGTCCTTTTGAACGACAATGACACTGTTTTAATAGAGGAGATTTAAGCTATCGAATTGTCACTAGAGGTTCAAAGGAAAAACTCCGGTCAACGAGAAATATTTGATTGGAAAACATGATTTTTTTTCTTTCTGCTACAGCGCAATGGTACAAATATCTTGAAAATAAATATGACGTTTAAATTTTTTTGATTTAAGCTATAGAATGACTACCAAAACTCGATATAAAAATCAAAAAATGCGTTTTTCTCGAGGGGCTGAAACAGGATGCAGACAACGGAAAAACACCAAAGTTACACTAATACTTCTTTACTGAAATTTGTTGCAGCCTCCGTCGTTATGGTTCAAATCATATGCAACACCGCACGCACTCAAAAAATCATTTACTTAATTATCAAAACACTGTTTGAAGAAAAATAATGCTTTGCTAGCACGTGGAAATGCTGCGCGACTTTATATATTCACATAAGATCTCCTCTATCTTTCAAAACTTAATTGAATAATGAATTGGAAGGGAATATAGAAGAACCTCCTGCGGATGACCTTTCATCAGACGAATCGATGAATCGATGTTGTGCGTATTTATTCATAAATGCAAGAGACGTTCAAAATGTCGATAGCTTGGATGTTTAGATTGACAAACGATTTCATTGCCATGACAGATTTGATGCGAACCCGATCAACCGGATGGCCCACATAACTAGTCACTGGTGGTTGTCCAAATCCTATGTCAGTATGCTGGCGAGCAGATGAATGAAATGGTGAGGAAGCACTTCTTTGTGAAATTTTCTAGATCATGCGCACTCATATCAAATTGTGGCCTTATACGTTAAACAGTCTGTTCTGAGTTATGTACTAAGCATTTTTCGCAGTGCCTGAAATTCCGAAGATGGAAAAGGCTTTTTTTCGACCGTATCAAGCTCCACATAGTTATTGCCTCTGTGCGCATTTGTCGCTTCAGAAAAAGATTTTGTTCTGAATATTTTATGGAGCCCCTTCCTTACCTCATAAATCAAAGACTACTAATTCCGACCTGATATCATGAAGTTATGATAGACTAGAGCTTAAAATATTTGTGATAAATAGGATAAATTTATGAGACCACTTCAGAACGTCAATCGTCTCGAAATTACTCTTGATACGTCCTCAACTCGACTTCCAACTTCGGACGGTGTAATATTAGGTCCTTCAAAACAGCGTACTCAGTCACTTGAATTTTATCAAGTGTTAGTGGTTGCCAAACAAGCAAGATAAAGCAGCAAATATTGTTGGTCACTCATTGCTCCAGATAGGATGGAATGTTGTTCGAAGTTGTTTTATGAATAGTGCATTGACAAAAATACAACATTGACTGTCTAATACAAAAAACATATTTCGATCGCATTGTCTTCTTCTTTTTACTTCGATTTTGTTCTTGCTTTTGTTCTTGTTTCTATTTTCCTCCTTGCTTCTGTCTTTGTTTTTGTTTTGCTTTCTTTTTTTCTTAAGAGACGACTTAACTGAAGTTCCAATAATGTGGAAATGTCAGAAATTTCGGGAAAACGACATACTCAGGTATATTATTAACGTAAATGACTAAACAGAAATGGTCCTTTGATTAGCAATTTTGAGAGCTTTTTCTCAAAAGCAAGCAAGAACATCGAAACAACGAAAAACGTACGGTGGTGGTATTCAAATCATAACCTTTTGTGATGGATAGGGACCAAAAATTTTGAGCACCATGATTAATACGATCAAATTAAAAGATGTTTGTAGAAAATGTATAAGTCAAGTGTCCTTTTTGGACCTAGAGCAGAGGAAAAATTTTGTAATATTTTTCTAAGTCTTTATCTAACCTGAAAAGGTAGTGTGTGTCACAGTGGCAAAAATTTCTTTTGTATTGCTCAACATCGGCTTTAGAAATCATAGAAAAGAAATTGTTTTTGAGTAGATAAAAGGTTAAAACAATGCATATCTGGCTTTTGCAATGGCTCGCGATGGCCTCCCGCTGCACCGAGTCAGTGCCGCTTATCCTCCCAGACAAGTCTGAGACCCGTCTGGTATCAATTTATTTACCCCGGAGGGATGGAAGGCTTGGTGAGCTATAAACGCATAATCGAATCATCAACCATGTGTGCGACACAGAGCATCTCTAACCATTGTGTCACATGCGCTCGGAAATATAAGTAGATATATCGGAGCAAATAGCTTGTTATCAAGAATTTTACATCTACTTAAATACGTACGCATAAAGTTTTCCTGACCCGGCGGGCAGTTTTACAATTACAGAGTATCGATAATCCTCAATCACTTTGCTGACTCCACGAAAATCGTATTTGATAACTGGTTGTTATAGGCTAAAAATTTTCTCACGCAAGCTGAGGCATATCGTCAGTACAATAACCGTTTTCATGTGGTCATTGTGTACAATACTGGAAAAATCATTTCCAAGGAATGCAGAGGAGCATAAACTTTCTTTGTGGGCTGGAAACGATGAGTTCCGTTCAAGAGGGACAGCACCAACATATTTTTTCGAACTGTGTCCGATCGCTCAGAGTGTACACCAGAAACTTTCAACGAAAGAAGAAAAGGTTTAGAATAACGCTAATGTTCACAAATCAATGCAGTTTTCACAAAAATGCAACCACCTGAGAAATATCTCAATTTTTCTGCCCGCATCTTACCAAATTCAGTTTGGATGGATCTAAGCCTATGCTTACCATGTACCAAGCCATTGGTAGTGGCCCTGATTAGTTAGCAAAATGCATGCAAGAACCACTTCCTACAATATACATGATGAAAATGAGCTCTGAAATTGATTTATGCAAGCAGCCACGACGTTTTCGTTCCGACCCAAAATAACTCCACTTTATATCTCCTTAGCAATCCACACTTTGACAAACTCGTCTCAAATTTAGTTGAAAAGAGCACGGGACGGTCTCACGGTCTCCAGCATTCTGAATCTTCATAGGATAGTTGAATGTAAATATGAACAGTCGGGCTCATCTGGGTTCATTACTGTCACGATTACTTTCTATTCAATATCAAAGCTGCCCACAAATAGAGTCGTTTCAACACAGCTTTGAACAATCAACATAAAGTGAGCCTTACTTTATGCAGTGACACTAATATATGTCAAGATACCTCCCTTACTTTTTTAAAAAATCTTTTTGTAAGATCGTTGGGTGAAAATGCGTGCTTGACAAGCCATTTTCGTGCAGGCTTACCACGCTGATATTCTCCAAGTACCTATAATTAGGTTTTGAAGGGTGCCATTACGTTAGCGGACGAGGATTTATTGCATATGCTGTTTGATTCTTTCTGTGAGAACGACGGAAATAGAATTCCTTCCATATACTTACTAAGAGTTTGGACCATCAGCCGCAGGACGATCAGGATAGTAAGGGCTGATGTGTCCCATCAGTAGACGCCTTGAAAAAAAAACTCGCCGCTTTTGACGAAACAAATAGCACACATTCATTCAATTCACACCTAACAAAAAGCTTAGGTTCAACGCGTGAG
>JAHQIW010005960.1:0-52252 GCA_019055375.1 Parelaphostrongylus tenuis | reverse complement strand
GGGACTACTCCCCCCCCTTTTTCAATGTCTCTACTCACATATTTGATTTAAGTCGGACGGCCCTCAAGAAATTACATTTCTGCGGAGACGTTGGTTGAAGAAATAGAAAGTAAAGGTTACTAAAGGCCCCCCAGTCGGCGCTTGACAATAAGTCACAACTCTGTGAATCTAACTTCATCTAGCACTGGACAAAGTGATTGGGGCTATGTCTGGCCTATGAAATGACTAGCTGTGTTTTACTGATGAGTTACGCCAGACAAAGATGGCACCAATTTATTGACGGAATCAAGAGAGGGTCTCGGTGAACAGAGACACATGGAATCGAGACAAAAAACCTAATAGGTGGTGCATTGTGCTGCTTTCTCCTAAGTATACGCTACATTCACGAAAGACATGTTTTACTTCCATGCGATGATCACTATGCAATACTGAGTCTTTTAATTTTTTTCCCTTTTCTAATTCAGTATTCGTTCATAATTCTCTTAAGTTCTATCACATGGAACTCAGGAACAATGATTTGGAAGCTACAAATTCTAAAATGACGTTTGCGCTTTACGGATTCGCACTGTTGTTTCAACTTTGGTAAGAAGCTGAAAATTGCTTTGATCTAGTAGGAGGACAACTCTTGGTACATGAAGTGTGTTAAGTGGCCACCATATTTACTGTAAAGGCAAGGTAATTGTTATTCATTGTAAAGAAGTAGAGATGAAAGATCGGTTCAATGTCGATATCCAAACATCAATCCGGTTAAAACCTGAGATCGGTAATAAAAACAATCGATCGAATTATGCCTTGATTCGTAATCAAATTGCGTTGAGACTTTTCCGTTATTGCTGACCATATTTCACGTCCTTTAGGGAAGACTCGTTTTCTCCCTTTTATTTGAGTTTTGGGTAGTCATTCGATAGTTGTTTAGATTTCGGCAATTTTAATGTTTTATTTCGTTTTTTAAAAGGCCTATACTCCTCGCGTGATCCTTTCAATTATTCCATTTTAAATCTACCGTTTCGTGAATATTCCTACGTTTTTTTGATTATTGTAGAAGAATCTTTATTTCTATCGTGTCGTGGATTTAGGTTTCCAGTTTTCATTTTGTATTGCTGAAACAACCCACGTTGATAAGCCTAAGCCTATGCACAAAAAGTCAATATAGAATTCTATAGAGGAAATCTTAGTTTCAGAATCACATGTCTTGGTTCTAGAATTTTTTAGAAGTGGAGAACGTACCCTAAATTCAACAACAAAATTAGCGTGTCTGTAAAATCGCGCCGCGCAATTAATCAATCTTAATCTGATCAATTTATCAATTAAATCAATCAATCATGCGCAATCTATACACAGCGACTCACGCACCATAGCAAATAAGAAATGCGCGCCGAATGCGACACCCATTTTTCGGGTACTGCAACACGATGAGAAGTCCTTTGAAAAGAAATTCAGTGCGCCATTGAAATTTTCGTCATTGAAGCATCGAATAGCTTCTGAAAGTCTAGAGAAAATGCTCCGTCCTGCGAAAATTGCGTCGAAAAAGCGCCTAGTGTAAAAACTCTATAATTTCATTGCGACGATGCATTGAATGGCCATTCCAAATATAGATGATGGCATTAAAACTGCCCAAAGATATGGAATTATTACTAAAACCTTCGAAAAAAAGCGAAAATGCGATACTCCCAGCCAATAGTGGAAATGCATCCAAATTCTTCTTACTTAGGTATCCAAACGACATTTTGGGAAAAATTAGTAGCTACAAAATAAGACGATAATTTCTATAGAGTGGGCCAACATTTCCTGGTTTTCAGGGACTCCCTATCAGTGGGATTGCAACAACGAAGTAGACGATAAAGGCAAATTGTGTAAAGGATGGGCTGAAGGTGGTCTGTGTAGTGTTAACAAGGCGACGATGTTTCTCTTCTGCCGAAAAACTTGTCTTTGTGTTGGACCGGATATTTAACATATTATATATAAATGCATGATTTCTGATTGAATAGTCTTATCAGTCCTGTTTAATGATAAATAATAAGTAGACCTGTCTCAGTTTCTTAAGAACAATCATAAGTAATGATTTTTGTGAGAAAGCAGAGATAAACTCATTGCCCGAAGATAGCTCAAATGACTGCTGGGAAAGCGAAGTTAACTGACACTTCTCACGTTGTTCGCAAACAAGAAATCAACTCTATATACTACTTCATTATTATGCTCATCTGATGCATTTCTCTTGTATCCTATTTTCATCCTACTTTTCTCTAAAGCGCTCCATTACGGCACCTTTTTCGTTGGCTGAAACTTGTAACGTCACTGAACGTCTTCTATATCTTTTACTAGAATGTTCTATTTGTTTAGTTATGACAGCTAATCTTAAGCGGTTTTTTGACTTTCAGTGTTTATATATTCTTGTGTGATGTCGCTAATAAAAACCGCGATGTGTGATACATATATCAATAAATGGTCATAAATAAAATTTTTCTATTGAAATTCCTGTACATTGAATTCCATCGGAAACTATGTAGATCGTTAAAAACGACTAATTTTTTGGTACGAATTCGTTAAGTTGAGCTATCTCATCATCTCATTCTACCTGCATTTAATATAAACGTGGAGCAATTCAGTTCGATGCCCAGTAGCAGATTTTGTTCTAAGGTAGACCCTATTCATGTACCGCCCGTGCGTTTTTGACTCACTATTTCAGGCAGTGGTGCACAAAATATAGTTTTTTTTAGCGGAAAGAATCTTTCTTCTTGGTGACAATACAACCTCTATGTAGCCATAATATTCTGCTAATAGATCACGAACGACTTTGAGAACGACTTTCATTGGTCATTGCATTATTCAGTAACTCACTGCTTTTGTGACTGTGTGTGACATTTTCTCAGGTAAACTGTTGGATAAACTTAGAATTACCCGATTGAAGTGCAGAGCTGATCAGTTGTATAGATGAGCCATATACAAGTTCTTCTCCCAAATAAGTGCTATTTTCAATCTCATGTGTTTTTTCCATAAAATACCTCTTACACAATTCGACAACTCTCGTAAATGAAACAAAATACTCTCTACAAGCATTCCATGTCATCATATTTCTTAGTTGACTAAGTGCTTGTCGTCTTTCAAGAACATTGGCACAAGCAAACATAAATGGACGTCCTAGATTGTTTATCCAAAAGCATTCGTCCCATTCCCGAGAAATTTCCACTGGTGAACGAAGGGCGACACCCTAACGATGCCCAGCGACTTCGCCCTAGTGGGCGGTTCAAAACAGTCTTACAGAGCAGGTCTATTATCCGCGACTATCGCTGCCAGAGCACTCAGACTTGACGCTGATCTGCGCGGCGGAAGCCTTCGTCAGGAGGGCTGCTCGCCCATCCACACTAGGGTACACGACTCCTGTGTTCTACTTGGTCATCGTCGAAGCGGCAGATGGTGAACAGAGTTGTCGTTGCACGGTTTCGACGACGCTCCGCACACAGTCTCGACGACCTTCCCGCACGTAGTCTCATCAACGCTCCGCATTTGGTCTTAACGCAAATCTTTAGTGACGGTTTAGTGATTTTGTTGTAGTAGTTAAGAATGTTCTGCCAAGCGAGCTTTGTAGGTGGTTCTCAAAATTGGCTAATTAAACACTTTATATATATATATATATATATATATATATATATGGCGACATTAAGAAACGATAAACAATAGCAACAATAGCGAGCAGTAATGATATGAGTACCTGTCAATGTGTCAATGAGAGTGCCAAGGTCGAAACATTCCATGGAACTCTATAAGTCAGCCCTATAACCAACCACACGACATGTTGGCTCAAATAATGATTGTGAAATATGTTGAACTTTTAGCGTGGGTCTTACGAAAGCACTCAAAACGAATTATATGACTACCGTCATAAGGAGAAGTAGTGGTTCAGTGGATAGGATTACTGTAGTAAGCGATATGTGAAGCTTTTGCAATAGGTAAGCACGGCAGCAAGCAATTTGTGAGATACGGCAATGAGGGGGGTGTCAGCATAACGTAATGAGCGCTGAAGCGTCATCGTGACCATAAGCGTGAATCATCCTTGGTACCATGAGAGTGGGAAACCTGCGTCTTGACTTGTTTGTAAATAGTGTGTTAAAAAGTGGCCTTCTCAATAATATACAGGGGGCATGATGAATAAGGTATGACCTCGAAAGCAAGAGAGCGGACTTTGAGAAGGCTAATGGTACGATAAGATGTGTAAGTGTGGGATATTTGAGAAATTATAATTACTGTTTAACTGGTAAGAGGATTTTGAAGAGTGACTTAGTTAGAGATGTGAGCGGATAAGATGATGAAAGAAAGCTAGTAATGAGATCGGATGCTGGACGATTCTACGAGACCTGTGGCAAATGGACCGCTGCGATGGGCTTAACTATCTTCCACCTATCTGCAGGCGTTCGTCTGTAACTGAGGGACATACACAGTTCGGCGACCAGCTGCAAGTCGGAAAACCATCAATCCACCAGCCGAACTCACCAACGACCGCAATGACTCATCGCCTGATGAAGCTCATTAATAGAATATTGAATATTTAATGTTATGCGATACTGTGAGGTACAGAGCGCATCCTGGAGCAGTGGAGGATTTCTTTTTGAAGGTGCTATTAGTCGACTTGTCGACAATATCCTTACACGCTTCTCATTGCCGCCTTACTTGTTATCGTCGTGTGATACTCGTTCTTTTAAGAGTACTGCTGATATATAAGAGTTTAGTTACCCAGGCCTGAGGTTAGGTCTGTGGTTGTGGAGAGAGCCTGTCTGGCGAAAGGGCGATGACGAGCGTTCTGCATTCAACTAACCATCCACATTACATGGCTAACTGAGACTGTAGTGGGTGAAATTTGCCACTTTAAACCTAATAAGTGAATATTTTTCAGCATAGTCATAATTTTACACGACTATGATAACGAAACGAAATAGTATAAGGGATGGCGTAAGAGTGCAAGTCATGAACACTACGTTGTTTTTAGATAAGGGATGGTTGAGTGGGATGGATGACAGAATATATATTGAGTAGGTGGCTAAGTAATTAAGCGAAATATCTGGAGAACAGTGACACAGCGTGATTATGACTTAGTTCTGGGCCGAACTATGTCTGCACAGCGCGGCAGAAGTGACTAAAGCATAAGCGAAAAAACGCAGGCGAGCAGAGTGTGCAAATAAACAAGGCAGATCGGAGCCATACAGTAGTACGCAATGATGATGTTATATAAGCCGGTGTGAGGAGTAAATTGATAATGGTACATATAGAAGGTGTGATGTGGTCAACAAGAATCACGAGTAATGATGCTTCGATGAATTAAAACATGCTCGATAGAGAGGAGGGCCGAATTATGGCTTACATAACAATATGATGAGTAGAATTCGCTGTAGCTCTGATCAATCGCGTATCTGAACATTTAATCTAAAAACATATTTTTAGTCTTTCATGAAGTCTGATGTGACACTTACACAATGCATGACACGTGTTACGGCATGACAGCTTCGTAAGTTGCACAATGCTTTTAGGTTCAGTAAGTTCATTGTGGAAAGTTATCCCTACATAGAGGAACCGACGTTGAAATATTGCCACTTGCCGCAAAGCAATAAAAGCACCTAACGGTAATGTTGTGCAGTCGATTGCTTGTGGCTCGTGAAGCATATAATCCCATACCTTTCTTCGTGACTGTTTTTGAGACTCGCTCAAAGCAATATAATCTTGTAAGGAATTTTAAGCCTCACCCTAGCAGAAAGTGTAAATATTTCGGTGTCGGCTAATTCATATAGGGATATCTTTTCTCAAAACTACCTGAACCGAAAGGCACCGTGCATCTGGGGAGGCTGTGATGCTAAAACACGTGTACCGCCGTGTACAAGTGCCACAGCAGACCAGAAGAAAGGCTCAAAATATGATACCAGACTATAATGTTACGACCGAGGTCTCAAAAACAATCGAAAAGTAATGTATACCATTATCTAAACATACTTGATTTATAGGTACATTCATAAACAGTTCAAAAATAGCCGATTACTAGTCATAGGTGGTTTAAAAAGGATTCTTTGAATGACTTAAGCAATGGCACAGCTTTCGCACGGCTTTGTTGTTATTTTCCACCTTTTCGGCTCGTGATTGCTACGCCAATAACATCGACCATTCGAGAAGCACAATTGGAAAGTACGAATTGGGGTCGAGAGCACCAACCAAGTGGAGGCGCCTTACAATAAGACGACCCGTCACCGAGGATAATGCATTCAGTTCCATATTTAATCACTCCCCTTATGTACATAAAACCCAATGACCTTTCTGTACACCAATCCACTGGATGTTCACCTCGTTGCAACCTTCAGGGGGCTCGCATGGCAACACTTCGCGCCTCCCTCTGCCTGGCTTCGTGCTCAACAACAGCCCCTCGTTCTTGCTTCCCTTTTGTCATCTCTTTTCTATTACACACTCGTTAATCATCGATCCTATCGTACTCTTTCAGAGTCGTTCATTATGTAAAGACTTCTGCCACTCTTGAACCACTTCACCAGTGTCTTAACCATTCAAAACTTGGGAACTTAACTCGAATCCCTATTACGTAGTCGCTATTTACATCGCGTTATATCTGTGTACATATTACTGTTTCGATATTGTTATTGTAGTGTTTGCATTTTTAGGTTGTTCGTTTACGGAAAACCCATAAAACACAGAGTCAGACTCAGTTGATTCTTCGGCCGAATCACAAAAAATCGGTGCATAAACTGTATCAATCGAATATCCACTGGAGCAATCAACTTTCGGTGCATCAACCGCGCCAAATCCCATTGAACTCCTACAAACGATAACTGTACTGCTTTCATATTGCACTTATGTCAGAAGTGTAAACAATATAACAACTCAAAATTCTGAACAAAGGTGCAGTAGCGTTCCTGTATGTGGAAAAAAATCCTTCCAAAAAAGCGGCTCCGAGATTGCAGACTTAGAGAAATAAATGTATAGCTCACAACATACCACTGTTTCCATGAGAGATGTAGTAGTAAGTTGACCCGGAAAAAGGCTATCTTTCTTAACCACGACAAATTGAGTCATAGAGTTTTTATTCACTTAGCCGAATCAAATGTGTTTAATGCATAAATGTGATGACGATATTTTTGAGGCTTGTCATTTGCCGAGACTTATAATGAACAAGGTGACGAGGTGGAACACTTAAAATCGTAGTTGTGCCTGCCGCGTTCCATGGGAGGTCATTTCCACATAAGACGTCAGGAATGTTGCACTTTTTGTATAACAGATATATTTTCAGTGATTCATAGGACTGCAATATTTTTAGCATATATGTGTTACGGTAATTAAATTCTATTTCTATAGGAGTGTACTAACCGATTGCACTACCGACGCTGGTTCTTCCTGATTGTAAGAGAACAAATGAAAAACCGACCCCATTTGGTGGCGAAAAAGTTCTGAAAAGAGCGTTTGTAACCATTCGAATGCTGAGACTTCAAGCTACTGTCCAATATCGTCGGTTTTTGGGAAAGCCTTTTTTTTTGACATTGCTACAGGAGGAGAGTTCCTGCGTAAAAGATGCGCATTTTCTCTCCGGACAGAGCCCTTCCTCGGAAGAGTTGGCAATGGTTTGGTAGCATAATCGTTTCTGATGCAACGATGTGCTTCTCTCTTAAAAAGTCCGTTTCTTCGGAACGAGCAGGTAAAATAAGTTGGGTTGCGATATGCGAGAGGGTGGTTGTTGGTCACTCGCGGCCCTCTGGAGGAGGTATCCACGTGAATAGCTGCCGACACTATGATCAGTTGATGTACTTGAAGGTGCATTGTCGAAGCGTATGAACTGTGTAGGAAAGCACATCACAGTCACTAGCTTGATCTGGAGATCGTACTACGCATGCGTAACGCGCAATGCGGTAGATTGGACTGCACGGAAGATGGAAAGGTAGATCGAGCCTCCTAGTCTCCTTGTAAAATTTAATTTTGCTTAGGTGATGATGTCTTCTAGTCACTGTTGGAAGCAGATGAGGAGCTCTAGCCTGCTGAGTTCCAGCGAAAAGATCATAATGATGAGTTACGAGTGATTGATGTCCAAGTTCATGGCAAAAATAAAAGTATTTGAAGCTTTTGTAGCAAAGTCATACATTTTACGTAGTGCTTCCCAATGTCATGCTTTTTCGATCCCACGAACGTGTAGAGAAGTTTTCGTCAGCGAAGTATTACGTCAGCAGTCACGTTTCCGCCACACCCACCACGACGTAAATGGCCCCATTCGTCCTTTCCCATGCATCGAATTCAATTTATTTTACCTGCTGCGTAGCAGAGAAACTGCCCTTTCAGGATAAAAGCACGGCATTGGCATTAGGAAGCACTACACTATCTTATGATTGCTGAAAAGTCAAAGAAAGAGCTCTTTTTGGTGAGAAGTATGCGCTAGGTTTGCGTGGAGATCACAACCTCATAGGAAGATATCTTGAAAAGCCGACTGCATGGAGCGCTATCCTGAAGTCTCAGCTTACGAATGGTTGCCAACGCTCTTATAAAGGTTCCTCTCCAGCAAATGATATCAATTTTCCACTTGTTCCCTCATAATCAAAAAAAAAAAAATCCCGACGCCCTTGTTCTGTCAACTCTCTTTTTGCGATACAAGGCATCAATGAATCTCTCAGCAATCATCGGTCAAAGGTTTGGCCCTGACAAGAAACAACGTTTGCCAGAGCATAAGCGTCGGTAACGGAAATGGTTAGCACGCGCCTCTTGGAAAGGGTGAAATGCGGGGCCGATTCTCGTGTGACGTCCAATATTTTGCATATTTCTCAACATTACTGAATATATATTCATAGCGTCACCACTGGTGAAGCGGAAAAAAAGTTTCTAGTTCTCCTTATTTTCCTGCGATAAAAGTGAATTTCTTTGCTGATTGCAAATCTCTTTTCATATATCTGCAGCTCAGTTACAACTAAATTGGGCACGTTCATTAGCAAAAAAGTAGTAATGAAAATGCCGCTTTCTACAAAATTATCTATTGCTTTGCACAACCCGCCTTTGATATCTATCTGTCTTTCTAATGTGCAAATTCCAGCATTTTTTTTCATTCAAGTTGTTCTCTCACATCCACCATTTACAAAGTTCTCCCAACTTTTTTCCTGTGGGTTCACCTGCTGCCTGAGAATTTTTTTCTTCGGAGGGGAGGCTTTGTGAACCCAGGGCGGAGTCGAATTAGCACCATCTCATTTCATTCGCTATCACTACGAGCTATCTGCTCCATATTTCTGCAAATGGTAAAAATTAATACGTTGCAGAGAATTGAACAATCATAACATCTAAAGCAATAGTAAGTTGATAACCAACTTTCCATCAAACTCATAATTATTAATCAATCACATCTGCTTTACTGAATAAGCACGTAGTTTCTATAAAAACAGTTTATTTAGTCAACGTTTAGACGCATTTCGTCTTCTTCAGAGCCGACTAAAGTGAGCTGATGCTCCATAGTCGTTCGTCCTCGTTGTAGATCCTCATAGTCGATCGAGTCGGACCTTTGGTGAAGCACCGTTTAAATGAGAATCTCACTCGTCAGTGCTCTTTTTGAGCAGGCTGGATCCTTGCACAACCTATATCAGTGGACAATCATCACCACTAACAACCATCCTGTATAAAAAAAGTACTGCCGGATGAGGATCTCCATTGAACAGTGCTCCTCCTCCGAAGATCTGACTTTGACAATAAAGGTCATAAGGAGGGCGAACGGCAGTGGAGCTTTGGCTTGGATCAGTCCACTTTAAACATGACAAAACGCGCCGAGACTTTAGCCGGGTAAATTGCTCTTTTTTCAAACAACTTCGTGCTGCTGGCTCAGTCAGCAGAAATATGACTTGAAGTAGTATTAAAATCAGCATTCGGGTTAGTAATATTAACAAGAATGACATTAAATTGACAATGATGAAGATGGCAGCAGTAACACTAATAATAAGTCACAATAATTGATAATATCAATGATAGTTATGATAGCTACTGATGTTAAGTCTGAGCGCATAGAGTCACGAAAGGATGAACACGAAGCATTACAAGTAATTGATCAAGCCAAAAATGCTTTCTGTCATCGCGTATCCTCATGGGTAAAATAGATCAATACCGAGTAGTACGTAACAATCTTGGCCCTTTTTTACATTATTGATCCGTTCTCAAGTGTTTTTTTTTCACTGTGCGGACCCCAGTACTTCTAGCCTTCAATTCGTTTCCTTCGTCTTCTTCCTGAACGCCGGCCGTAGAATACTCGTTGAGCACGTCTCCTATCGAGGATGGTCTTACTGTGGCATTCCATAGGGCTCTCGTCGTTGAATGTCCGGAAAGTGTTGAGGATGGGGTTTGGCCCGCGCGTGCCGCGACGAGTATCACAACCACTCGACCACGGCGCCTCTTTATATATCGGTCGCAACAGCATTTTCCCTTCCATTTATAGTCGGTCCAGCAAACGAATCCATCGGACTTAGATCAGACCCACTAGTCCAAAAATGAGATGCCTTTTAATATTATTGATGTGCACCTGTTTCTACCTTTCACTATTGCTGCCTCAAAAAAAGGCATCGATTCAGTAACATCGCAGTGACTCGACGTAACATCGCATAGTGACGTTGCACCGTGGTCCACTAGTCTCATGCTTAACCAGAAAATTCAGAATTTTGACTTAAGAGTAGGAGTTCTTAGGAAGTCTCACATCCAGTAGAGAAAAATGTGTAGGTTTCCACTCCACTAGTAAAATTCACTACGAGCTGAGCTGGATCTGTTCAGAGTTGGAAGCGACCATCCTTCCTATTTCGCTTGACCCGCATGTGACTAATACCTGTCTGTACTAAAATCTTTATGTTGTGCTGATAAATGTATTTATATTAACGTAAGAGTTTTGTAAGACCTAGGAATAATACACTGCTTCACAAATTCTTCCCAAGGTTCATTCGAATTTTGGTGCACATAAACAGAAAGGTCTGTTGACTTATTTACTTATTTGGTTACTTGAACGGTCCATATTTACGACTTGTGCGGACCTCAGCCCATTAAAATTTTCTGACTTAACTGTTTTGTTACGTGAGTCCCGAAGTAAGTCTAAACGGAGGCTTCCTCAGGTCGACATCACATTAGAGCAGTCGTCAACCCTTGTGGATCAGGGGGACATTATCACCCTCCGAGAGGTAGCTACCAAGACGGCGGTTAATCCTGGGACAGTTACTCCTAGAAAAAGTAGAAAAGTCGGACTTCTTCGTAGTTTGAGTGTTCCTGGTGGCGGGTGGTGGTGGCGGTGGTGAGTGGTGGTGGTGATGATGGTGTGAGTTCAAACCGCCATTGTACTTCACTGACCCTGACCGACATATCCAGAAATACTTTCCAAAAATGATAAGGAGCTAAATCATTCGCGAAGATCATGTTGCTTATGCAAACAGGAAAAACTATGTATCAGATCTATCACTGCTGAGATCATGAAAATGCTTGACTGAACAGGTTACGTGTTAAGTATTCCAGCCTCTCAAGAAGGCGAAACTGGCGAATCATCAAACAATATTGCGCTGAATAAATTCAATTGTTGATGAATGTTTCTGCGGATCAAGGAAGAGCATTGGATTAGTGATCAAGGTAAATAGAAAGTCTGTTCTAGTAATCTATTGAAATTGCCTTATTTCGTGTATATGTGGCAAAGTTTAATTAATGTCGTCAAGTTATTATTGAAATACGAGTGCAGAAGGGTGTTTGACATCAGTTGCAAGCCCATACAAGTTATAATTGCTAGGCATATTTATATGGTTTTCCGATACATTCTAGCATTCTTCTTTTCATTCGTTTGTCATCTAGTCTTCTCATCACATCATTGATCCGTTCGTATTCTGCGTTTCTATTCCGTTCTAGAGAACAATTTGTTCGCCGTATGTCTGGATGAAGTCCGACTTTATATAGTGTCGGTTTGATACTCCATTAAAAGTGGCCATGGCCTCGACAAGCTGAGCTATCAACTGTATGGCAGGGCGCTGAGAAAGGTTATGTGGAAGGTCATCTAAATGTTTTACTGATAGATCTAGCCTCTTGTTTGTAGGAAAGGACATATTCGCCAAACTACCAATCACTTGATGTTGTGGTGTAGGAGAGATGGAGAGCGGTGCTGCTATTGTCATAGTTCGGCCACATTTGTAGTTGACTAACGTTATTCTTTTTGTAATAAAATGAAAAAATCGCAACACATTCCATGATCAGTGAAGCATGGAGTTTAAGATTGCATTAGATCGCATATGTTGAGGGGTTAAACATCCGTGACCAGAACAATTTGTGTATTATAGGGAACATATCTTTTTGTTACATAGTTCACTGCCGCAACATAGAATTTGGGGCTAATAGCGCATTGATAATAATGCCAAGAAGTTTGAAGACTAACTGAATGATGGATTTCATGGGACGAATTTAGTACATAAAAAACTCTGATCCAAGGACCAGATGCGCATGATTTTAGAAGAGAGTGCGGATTTTTTTTCCTTGTCTATCTGTTCGTCTTTGTTGCGATTTCCACAAGTCCATATTGCTTAACGTATAACATACGTCACGTATAAAGCATAGCAGAATTACGCCCCTTGAAACAATTTACTAAAATCCTTTAACACATAAAACGACGATCTCAAGAAACCAGTCTACTGCGTCGAAGCTAAATATTGATTACTAAATCAATACTGATTTCAATGCGACACTGTGATAAGACCGATTACTACAGGTTGAACTAACGTTAAGAGAAGTTGGAAATCATGGAAAAGAGTGGCTAGGTACACTCAGCCAGTCAGTCCTAGGTACCGAGAGATGAGCTCTCTTTCTGTAGTTTTTTCAATTGTCACCAAAGCATTTTTCTCATCATATTTCTGGGCTTCTCTGCTAGAGCGTGTGCGTCTGGAGATGTTCAATGCACAAGTGCAAGTTTTGTTGCACTGTTCAACGAATCTGATGACTCACTGCACTTGTCAACGTTTTATCACTCGAATTAACCGTAGTCAGAGTTAAAGATCCTATCTGTCCTCCTAATACTCACATTTTTGCTAAACATTTATACTTCGAATCAATATATGCATTTTACTCAGCATCAAAGCACCATAGTTTCGAACAACAGTTCGTAGAAGAAGCCTTGATCGACGTAATTTTTACGTTGCACCATTGAACATGTCAACACTTACTATGTTGAAAAGTATTCTTTAGTTCTTCAAATCTTAAGTGAAATATTACGAAAATCAACGCAAACGGTGACAAAAATAAACTTGTATATCGCATGAAGTATAGGCGTGTCTGCTAATACTGAATGAAGATAAAGAAATTTTGTAATGTCGGAGAAAACATGATTGAAAGAAGCGCCAGGCTGAACAGCAATCATGTTATCATTGTTCAGCGACGAGAAAGAAAACAATGAGTGTATTAAAGTAACAAACACACAGTGGTGATGCGACCAGATGGTACGTTACCCCTCTCCTACATGTTTACACATTCCAGCAAAATCAGCACAACATTGAAGCTTTTTCATCCACTTTTTGTTCATTCACTTTCATGTTAATGATAATTTTACTCCTTAGGTCTTGAGTTCGTTCTGCTTTCTGCTCTTCATTCTCTTCTCTAATGGTTTTATATTTATTTCCTAATCAGAAAAGTATCTGCTTTCTATATCATGTGGCACAGTAAGCTAAATGGCATGACGACTAGAGTTTTGTATTTCTGTTTCTAATATGTCCAATGAGACACTTCCTACAGAAATTCAAAGAAACACGGAGTTCTCTCGCAGGGATATGTCCCTGCAAGGGATTGGCTGAAGCGAAAGGCATCGTGCCTGTAATGGCAAAACAAGTGTCCAACACTGTGTAAGTGTCATACCAGGCCTTTTTAAAAAGCTCAAAAAATACTTTCAGATTATCAGATTGTTACTGTTCTGAGCGAGATCTATGTAAATAGTCGAAAGCAAAGGAATAAAAATAAGTAGATACATTGCAAGTATAACTATAAAAGAATTTCATTTCAATGGTTATGCTCAACGTCACTAGATAAAACTCCTATCGTTCAAATAGACGGGGATGAATGTAAATATCACGTCGAAAGAGACGACAGCAAGTGGACAACATTGCTGAGCAGATTGAAAGCAATAATTGTCATTCTCTGTTACATGTTGTACGAGTCACGTTATCATTCACTGAAACTAAAGGCCATCTGTAATTCCTCATTTAACAATAGCTTCGTATATCGTTGTCATTTTTTTCCTTGTGATTTCCCCTATTCGTTTCATATTCGGACGTCACATGTTTTGCAGCTCCCATATCTTTCATTCCATTCGTTCCTTTCCAGTGAGCCAGACATTATGGTGTCAATATCTCGACCATAAGTTATAGGAGACTTGGTTGGATCAGCGACGAGTTCAAAACAGCAATTTTGCACTCGCTCTTCACGCCCAATCCACATGCAAACACTACTTTCTCATAGTAGTCACTTCGCAGAAATCATTGTATTTTTTACTCGACTTTTTCGCTCATCATAATCTGCCTTTGCATGGAAGCCTTCCAACGTTTCTGCATCATCTTGAGGTCCATCGTACGTTTTTCATAGTTTACGCATTTCACGCACTTTTGTTTTCGTGCTCCATCCAACAACATTCCTTTCTTCCTCCATTTATTTGCCCTAATTCATTCACCTATTCTTTACTTTTTAACGATAGAACACACAACACACAAACACACAAACACACACACACACACATACACATACACACACACATACACACACACACACATACACACATACACACACATTACCTTCCGTGTTAGGTGATAACAGTGGCTGTTTCCAAGTGTGAGAGAGTATAAGCCGTGTTGTGTAACGTTCTGTGGCCATCGTTCACAACAATTCATTATAGCATAAATTGAAAAACAATTCGTATAAGCATATTATGGCGCAGTAAATACCCAAATGTTCGCAGGAAAATGCGCAATTGAGCGAATTCAGATTCATGTTTTTAATTGCTAATGGATTCGGTGTCTGTTTCTCTAGTATTAAAAATTATGGAGCGGTCTAACACTGAATAAAAACAGTACACTATAGACGTACTTCATGTTTCTGTTACTAGAGTTGAAAAGAAGAAAGTTCAAAAAATAAATGAAAGTGTGACAGATCGCCGATTCTTTTGCTACGAATGAATATGTACGAAGCCTCGCAAATACGTCCAAAAATTCTTAGCGAGGTTTATAATAAACAGTCGATGAAAGAATGTACTTATTATCATATATCAGCTGCACGGCATCAAATGTAGACGAACGCTGTCAGTGATAATTTCACTTAACAAACATTTATATTCTACGGGGCATAATTGCTATGATAGGGGGTGAAGCGGCCGAGAAAATGGCTCTGATGATGGAGCAGCTGCCGAGGCACTCGTGTCTGCCGGTTCTGTTGCTACAAATGAATTTGTACCCAGGCCTCAAAAATGGCTGAAATAATCTGAGAACTGTAAATGAAACCTTTTTAAGTGCAAAGAAGGCAATGAAATAGTCTTTGAGGATCAGAAGTAGTTATCGAAAATGTGAGTTGCTTATTGCTTGTTCATTTATTCTTCATGTGCGAACACCACCTCTTCGTCGATTTTCTTACTAGAAAAGGCGAATCACTCTTGTGCTCATTATTTTTATGATTCCAGTCTTTTCACCTCATATGTATTAACTGTGTTTTTTTCGTTGTTCCTCTTATTCAAAATCTTTGAAAATAAGTCTCACTTGGCCCTTTCAAATTGGTTAAAAAATTATGAATCATTTGTTTTCATTTCTACGCAACTCGTTATCATGTTTTACTGTGTGATTCCCACTACTTCCAGCGCTGGATTCGTTCTTCGCATTTGTCGTCCTATGGGCATCGAACCTTTCGTATGTTATTTCAACTACTGCTCAAGTACTTGATCTTCATCATAAGTGTCGTAAATCATTGATAAAGTTGAGTCCCCTTATAATCTTGAGATAGCCGTGCTAAAGCGTTCTCAAATGATTGTAAGGAGTGTTGAGGGAGAGGATCGCACTAGGACCTTGGTTCCTAAAACCGCCTCTAAGTCTAAAGTTAGCAGTGATGAGTTCAACAACCTTTGAAAACCTGTTTTATATGCTCGGATACGTTCGGTCCCCCTTTTGTACTCAAAAAGTGTAAAGTTGTAAAGCTTCGATAATGTTCCTTGTGAGAATACATATTATAAAAGCTTGATTTAGTCTTGATTGCGTATAGCTCAGTGAATGGAGGTGCCATAGATTGCGCAAGGGGTCTACCGTTGCTTTCATTAGTTAGGGCTCCTTCATCTCTCCAGGATTGGCATATGGTGCCCGACTTGGGTAAGAGAAGAAGAACATGATTTAATTGTAAACGCTTTCGCGTTTACCAGACGGAATCCGTCGACGATTGGGAGAACTTCGATACTCTATATCGCAGATTGAAGGCAGAGCGGGGTCCTTAGTAGGGTAATGGTGACACGCGTCGCAGCTAAGAGTGAGACACAGGTTCAAATTTCCCTGAGGTTCCGAGTTTTCCGAAACCACTCTGCTTTCTTGGTTATGTAACATCATATCATTGCTAAAAAAGAGGTAAGATAAAGATATCGTGTTGACTCTCAATAATACATAACTTTTGTACATTGTGACAGCATATTTTAAGTCTTTTATCGGCTCTCTCATGACACTTATAGTGTTAGACGCACGTTTTGGCCTTCTGGCCCTCATCACTAGCACAAAGTCTTTGGGGTCACCCAATCCTTCGTAAGAGTTTATAACCCTACCTATAAGGGAACCGACGTCGAAGTTGTTACGCTGCCTGTAAGGTGAAAAGTTCGCCCTACGCTGCAGTTATAAAAAATCACTGCATGTCATGTATTAAGCTCACTTGACATTGCACTAATCAGCAGTCGATTGCTTATGACTGGCAAATTTAATGAAACCATTATATTCGACTGTTTTTTTTTTTGAGATTTCGCTTGAATTTAATACATCCTAAGAGCGTATTTTGAACCCTTCATGGATTTGTTCAAAAAAAAAGAGACAAATATAAAGTTTATTCAGTTTACCAGCGATGAGCAATCGACTGTTAATCACTACAATGTTAGACAATTTTATGACTAGACACACAGTGATTTCCTATCACTGCAGTGTTGGATGATCTTTTCACCTTACAGGCAGTGCTGGTAATTTGACGTCAATTCCTTAATGACGTGATTATACTTTCCTAGAAGGATTGGCTGAGCCGAAATGCACCGCGCTATTAATAAGGCCAGAAGCCCGAAACGTACGTTTGACCCTATAAGTGCCACAACAGTCTTATGAAAAGCCTAAAATATGCTGTAAGGATGTATTAATCTTAAGCGATGTCTCTAAAAGGAGCAGTCAAATATTAGTGCATTATCCACTTCATTTCTGCTTACTACCTGCTCTTTCTCATGGCAAGGTAATATTTGGCATAGAGCCACAATAATGCTAAGATAAGAGCAGAGCGCAGTACTCAGTTTACCTGCGAACTTGCCATTACCCTTTGCAGGCGCTCACGTACTATGCACCAAACCAGTGAAGCCTTTGATGTGCATTCTCAGCAATTTTCTATCCATGACTAGAAACATTGACCCGATGCTACGAATGATGTCAGATGCAGTACAATATATCCAATCAAACTGATTCATCATGCTTTCTCTAACGAGTTCCTCAGTGCCAAACGGTTTGACTTTTTGTAGTTTTATCCCTTCAGGGACCATGTGGGACATTTCGTCCCACGCCGCGTGGCGTTAAATGTCACTCAGTTGCTGTAATGGCGACTGTGCGGCTCGTGAGGAAAGCGGAGGATCTTGTGCGAAGACACGCAGGCAGCACGATGGATGCGTGAGACGAACCAACTTCTGAGGAAGCAATGTCATCATGAAATGATGGAATTTTGATGAAAAAGATTATTTAATTAGATTCCGACTACGCGGAAATTTCATCGCAACTAAAAAATAGAATATTGGTGAATTAACTTACCTAAACGTATTTTGAGTGAAAATAACGCCGTTTACACATTTTTCTTTGAGATAAGCTTATGTGGTGCAGTGGTTGAGAGGTGCACTGTGTCGCACTCAAGATAGATGGTTCCATCTGGCGCTCATGGCTCACCAAACCATCCATGCCTTCAGGGTGTAGATTGATACTAGACTTATTTGGGGAAATAGCAGCACTGACTTAACATACATAGGTAGGTCACCGGAAGTCATTGTGAAAGCCAGATACTGACGCATCCCTCATGAAGGAGAAAGGAAGGGCATATACTGATGAGCCTTTTAAAGCCACCTACATGCGGCTTCATTGAGTTATTTGTAGAGGTGAGAACTGGACAAGATACAGGAAATGATCTCAAGAGCACGGTAGACTTAGAGAAATAATTAAAGCACGTGAAATGACAGCGACTGCAGCAAGGAATAATGTTCATAGTCGATATTGGTTGAAAAATTTTCGAGCGAGTTCGTTGAAGTGGCATTGTATTGCAACCTGCAAAATCATTCATATCAAGCAAGCCTTGCTTTGTGATTGTTTTTGCAAAATTTTGTCATTTTCTTTGACTTGTGGCCTTTGGCTGTTTCCCAAGAGCTGGTGGTCAATACCCACGGCGTGCTCTTCTCTGTCTTTATCTCACGGTCTCAATCAGCTACTTTAACGGTGGCGTCTCCTATCGTGAGAACGCAGATGCGGGCAACACAACATTCGCGCACAGAGACGCGGATGCCGCTCTTTAGGACTGTCGCGCAAGCGACGACGCGACTCCGCCTGCCTATCGACGCTGATCCTCAAAGGGTTATAATTAAAAGGTTTTGTAGGATTTTCTAGATTTAGTATCACCTTCCTAGATTTTAACTGTTTCATTTTAACTTCTATTCAGTTCAAGAAAAGAAAGACACACGATATAACTAATTAAGCGCAGTTCATCAACAAAAGCTTTCGACTCTTTTGCATTGAGCAGTCGTGCATGTGTGTATGTATGTGTATGTGTATGCTTGAATGTGTAAATGTTTTTGTTGTATTAGGTTGGAAACTAAGTTCTGTCGTATTTTTTCTATTGTTTTTATTACATAATGTTATTTCCTGGTTTTTTTTAAATCGTGTTATATGTTAATCGAAAGCTTGTGATTTTGAGATTTTAGATATCTGAATCATTTTATCTTTTGTAGTATATGAAATTTTCTTTCACTTTAGAATAAACACTTTAGAACTTAAGTCATGGGCGTCTGTTAAACGTTCTACTCGGGTCATTCTGCCACCGAAGCGATACAAAACTATGTAGAGCCTTAACACTAACATTTTACTTTATTGCTCAGTCTGATCTAAACAGATCCGTTATCCATCAAAATCGGCTGCTACAGCTTCATCAAAGCTGCGTCAAGACCATACTCGTCCACATTTTGCACGTCTGATATTGCAAACGACTGAAGAATTAAATTCATCCACCATATAGCCCAGATGCCCCTCTAAGTGATTACCATCTTTTCAGGCCTCTATAATATTCTTTGGCCGAAAATCGCTTTCTCAAAGTTGGTAATGCATGTGACAAAGCACTTGTATTCATTCTGAAGTTAACGAATTGATACTTTTCGGCTATAAGGGAGCAAATGAATACTCGACCTTATTCGCCGTACAAGAATTTTCTTAGAAGCGTTAGGAATCATTCAAAAGCTTGAATCTCTGGATAGAGCTGTACGTGGCCGGTTTTCGTAAGGAGCCTTTTACAACGCTTCAAAATAAATCCATGTTTCACACACGCGTATTTCTCGCCGGACAGAGTTTTTTTCCAATTAGTAGTCATTCGATAGCGTAAGATTTGAGGATTCCGGTGCTGTGCTTATTTTTGGAAAGACCATTACTCGCAGAGCAGCAGGGAAAATGAGATTGAAATTACATACGGGGGGAAGGAAATTTTGGCATTTCGGTGGGGTAGCGGGGCGGGATAGGACGCAGGGCGGATGTGGCCGTTTCAGCCCGCCGGTCGGTCGATTGGCCCTTTCGCCGGCCATAGAAAAGTACGATTCTTGTTATTCAATCAGGAATTTTTTCTCGAGACTCCAGATTTAACGTTTGCCTCCAATACTAAAACATTTACTCTTCGCGTTCATGTGCTTTTCGTGCTTCCAGTGAAGTAATAGTTGGATCCCCATGTGGAAAATAACGTCATTTTGAATGTTGCAGTGGTATAAAAGGCCTTTCTATAACCGACTACGTAAGGTTCTAACCATAGATTCGAGCTTCTAAATGAGTACTAACACTACTATGAAGAATTGTTATACAGCGAATGCGGTCGAATATGCACTTGTTCCGTTATAACCGAGAAGGACTAAAAAATTCTTGCCGTTGCAAGCAATAAAATGGCCCACATATTTAAAAATTCGAAGGCATCAAACGCGATAAAAAATCGCGAGAACTAAATATATTGTAAATAAACGAAAATAGCAGAAAAAATACGACAGAACTTAGTGTCCAACCTAATAATTATACACATAAACATATAGATATATAAGCATTCGCTAAGCAACACATAATTTGGCTATGTTTTACTTCCGAAAACGAAATCCATTGGTACGGTAGCAAAATTTGTAGTATAAAATTTTTTCAGTAGGGAGAAAAACTGATGAATGGAACAAATAGCGGATAAAATAATAAAAAGAGATACATACATCAGCAGTTGAACCAACGCCGCACTTGGATGGGTGACTAACAAACGAGCAGTGTACAATCCGTTTGCCAGAGAGAAGGCGTTTGAGTTCACCTTGTGTTGTACAGTACCTGTATCAGTTTCCTATCAAAGTAAATTCTATCTCTTTCGATTGATTACCCAATAAATCATACATAAAGATAGTGATTGATAATACATTGATAGAAGAGTAATTTGTTTATAAGCTATACATAAGCTTGAATGGTAAATGCCCTGTTGAAACAATTTCGATTTGCTGTCTGACACTGTCAAAAGTTTCATATTTCGCGATTATTATTTGGGCCAACATGTCATGTGGTCTTGTAAATGGGCTGATTTACAGAACACGATCCACGTGTTCGACCTTGACGGTCTCATCAGTCGGACGGTATCATTCGTCATTGACAAATCCTCTCGGGGCGCTCACTCCCATATACTAAAAGTAGGCGACGGCGAACATTTTACACTGTATGTCAAGTGAAATTATCACCGAGCAGACAATATTGTACACTCTATTGCTCTTGGCTGGTATCGTCAGTATATCATGCATATGACACATGAAATATTGACTCAGATAATAATTACGAGATATGTTGAAAATATAAGCGTGGTCTTAAGGAAACACTCGAAACGAAAAGTTTCATGGTTGCTATACTGATCACTGGAGCACTTCTATGATATTCATTTGAAAGTCTGTATAAATCTTTCTTACCATCTATATATAACGCGTACTTGGCATTTCTCATTATTCAATATCGCTGGTAATCAACAACACAGTTTATTAGTTATAGCTTCAACGATTGTCGAGAATTTCCAGAAACAGAATGCGTCAATGATTCAAGAAGAGAAATCAAAAACCAAATTTTTCTCAAAGCAATTTTATCAAACCAAAGTTACTCCAGCGTGTACGAAGTACTGACGCTTCGCCCAATGGGAGAAAAAATGCAAGGAAGTGTCAATGGATGTTCTGAAAATATTTTATCACTTCATGGAAATTTCACAAGTATTCCTCAAAAAATTTTATGCAGAATATATTTCTTGTAGAAGAGTGAACTGGTTTCTTACAACTGATAGTTCATGTTGACAAGGTGGGTATTATTGTCGAGAATTGAATTCCTTCGTTCTGTTTTGAGTAAATATTTTGCGTCAATGTCTGTGTGATATAGCGTTCGTCGTTCGCACTAATCCTCGATGCTTCATTCGTTTTCCACATGTCAATACACTTTAGGAAGGAGGGAGATAGGTCTCGGTGTTGATTAACTCTTGAGGGGGTGCACTATGCATTAACTTTGTTAAGTATCGTTAGAGTGGACTGCATGCATATTTGACCTTTGCAAAGCCTGGTAGTAGCCTGCCTATGTATCTCATAGTAGTTTTACATTACATTAAACTTACATTTTACATTAAACTGATTTTTTTTGACCTCGCTCAAAACAATATGTAATCTGCCTGATAATCATTATTTGAGCCACGCATGCCAATGGTTTATCAAAGAGGGCTGACTTATAGAGCCCGGTACACGTGTTTCGATCTTGCAATCTCGTCAGTCGGGCAGTTACCCTTTCTCGTCTTTTGCTAATCTCTGTGGGTGTTCCAGTCCCCACACTAATAGTTAGCGACGACGATCGTTTTACACTCTATGTCCAGTGAAATTCTCACCGAACGCAGAGTGTTGTACACTCGATTGCTCTTGGCTAGTATATTCAAAATATCACATCTTTCGTTTCGAGTGTTTCTTAAGACCACTGCTCAAATTTCAATATGCCTGGTAATCATTATTTGAGCCACGCATGTCAGCGGTCTATCAAAGAGGGCTGACTTATAGAGCCTGATACACGTGGTTCGATCTTGCGATCTCGTCAGTCTAGATATACTAGCCAAGAGCAATCGTGTACAACACTCTATGTTCGGTGAAATTTCACTGAACATAGTGTGCAAAACGTTCGTCGTCGCTAACTCTTAGTGTGGGGACTGGAGCACCCACAGAGAATAGCAAAAGACGAGAAAGGGTGATTTCCCGACTGAAGAGATCGCAAGATCGAAACACGTGTATCGGGCTCTATAAGTCAGCTCTCTTCGACAGACCACTGACATGCGTAGCTCAAATAATGATTATTAGGCATATTAAAATTTGAGCAGTGGTCTTAAGAAAACACTCGAAACGAACAATATGTAATCTGTTGAAAGGCTCAAAATACCATACCATTCGTTTCAAGTGTTGCCCTATGATCACGCTCAATATGCCTGGTAATTAGTTTTTGAGCCATGCATGTGGTCTATTATAGACCCTTATACAGTGCAATACGTGCGTGTTTCGGCTTCGATGACCCCATCAGTCACATAGTTCCTTTCGCCTTAGCCAATCCTCTTCGGAGGAGTTTTTCACATTCTCTTCCATTTCAGTGATTACCTTCACAGGTGTTTTCCATAACGCTTCTTCTGAACATCTGTTACATTCGCCATCCTGGATAAATGGCACAACTACTGCCTCATGATGCTCATCCAGAAGACCGCAAGTTGTATACCATAGCCGACGTTAAAAGGAAGTCATTCCCAAGATTTTCAAGATCGATTATTCTATTTGAAACTTAGAAGCCCTGAAAAAGTTGTTGGACGTCCCAAGGGTATGCCCAATTAGTGGCGTGTTACGAAGTTAAGAATACGTTGTTCAAAAGCAGAGATGGTGGAGTGGCAACCTGACTTTAATTCAGTATAATTCCACAAGGAGCACGGTAGAACTCGCTCTCCGTTCACTTTGTACGACTGCGCTCAAAAATAATGTAAAATCGCGTGAGTGGAATTGTAAGATAAAGAAGGAATTTTGCAGTGTCTGTGTAGTCAACTAAGCTTTTGCTACATTGATTCAAGACTTTCCTAAGTCCTACACGAAAAATTGTCTTCTAGTGGGTTGTTTGAATATCAGATGATACAAATAGAAGGATTAATTCAAAATGAGTACTAATGACTGGTGTTTGAACGGGTTGATCTCAGTGCTCTTTTAATCTTTCCTGAGAAAGTTTAATGAGGGTAATTTGAAGCAGTATAATATTCAAATCGTAGAGCTGAGTCAGAAAATGATGTCTATTTTGGAACAAGTTTTGTTCATGTTGCACTAATGATGTTCTTCTGGTAGTGACTAGTTGCTATGTTTGTCCGTAAATTTCCATTCGAAGGAATTGGACTGATATAAAGAAGCAGCTTCACAGCTGATACACATTCAGACCTTGTTGTCGCTACCTTGTCGTACTATGTCCACATCCATCAGCCCAGATACTGAGGGGGAAAAAACAGCCTGTTTTCAATAGCCGTTCGTCGCCCGCCCTTCCACGCACACATGCACTTACTCACTCAATCTCTCTTTCTCTCTCCCTCCTTCTCTCTCTCTCCCTTTCTCTCTCTGCGTTCGCACGTCGATTTGTTTTTCGTATTCGCCCTACGACGACACGATCTTGGCCAGCAACCATCAATGGCGCTGCTTCACGCACTTCATTCACCCATCCATGAATGAATCATTCAATTTCATGTTATCAAACTGTGAAACAAACTTTCGTACTGGCTGTTAATACGGAAGTAATGGAGAACTCTTTCAAGGTTCCTCGGTGTTCATCCTCCTTGGTCCGTCTCGTTACTATTTCGTTCTGTTCGAAAAACAAGTAGAACTACAATCATTAGAGTTAGCCTTTGAGAAGTACACGTCTTTAGTGATGGAGAATAAATTTGTTAGCTGGGTTCTAAGTGAGAAACAAACGGTTTTCGTACCATATATTGTAGTTGAAGTTAGTAGAATGACCTAGTTTGTTAAGAAACTATTGGCTTATTGACGACTCGAAAAAATTATTCTATTGATCAGGTCGTGTGTTGTGTATTGTGAACATGCACGGTACGGCTTACAGTTGCAGCTGTCATAATATTGGGCTGGTAAAATTTTTTTTACGATTCTTGCAAAGTTGGAATACATCGATTTATACTCAAATGTAGTACAATCTGACAGAATATTTTAAGACTTTCAAAGGTCTTGTGTAGTATTTCTAGTGGTAGATGTACGTTTCCGTGTTCTCACTCACCTCATCAGTGTACATGTTCGGCGCCGCTACCCTTAGTTGTAAAGGTTGACCGAAAGGCGTTTAGTACTGATGAGGTGCTCGAGAATACCGTACGTATGTCTACCTCTAGATGCCATCCAGCCCTGTGAAAGACTTAGAATTTTCATTTCATATTGCACATATATCGTTATGTCAAGCGTAAATTTAATGCAGATTTCTCGCTTTATGCTTTTCCGCTAATGATTTATCACTTGGCGTTTATTTGATATCTATTACACTACGAAGAGGTTCTTGGCTGACGCAAAAGTAATTGCAGTTTTAGACTGTGAGCTGAAATTAGGTCGTCATCCAGAGGAGACAACTCGCAGCATCACTCACACATTTGGCCTGGGAAATGCTAACGAACGTACAGTTCAGTGGTTTTTCAAGAAGTTTAGTAGAAGAGACACGTTGCAAGAATGCACAACCGCAATTACTTTTGTGCCAGTCCCATCAGAAGTTATGGGGAAGGCAACCAGCTATGTTGATCCTCTTAAGAGTACACGAAATGTTGCAGAAAAATTCAACGTCGACCATTTTACGATTCTCGCCATTTGAAGCAAATTATTAAAGTAATTGAAATTCAGCATTGTCTAAGGCCGCAATTACTTTCGCAACAGTCTAATAGGATGAGTCTTCCTAACACTTTGTCATGGATGACAGCAAATAATGTTATTGTTATTGCGAACCTTCATATGAAACTAGAGTAAAGCCCGGTGTTTTGCCATGTTCTTGTTTTCCAAGCTTGTCTAGATAACAGATGTGCCATCTTTCAATGTTTCTTGTCAGATGTGAGCTTGATAATGCATAAAAAACACGATTTCTTACTGTAGTGAGTGGTACATTTTTTCCTAAATAGGAAGTATATGCTACTGTATTGAATCCTTTAATAAGCTTCGATTTTTATCGAATTCAGCAGATGCACTTAGAGCGATTTTACGTGCATTATACTACCATATGATGGGAAAATGTTGACAAATACAGTTCATGAAAAAGTGTAGACTCGAGGTCATCGAACGCACTTGCAGAGAAATTGCTGACCTTGTTGGCTTAATTCATTTTCATGTCGATATTGACTTTAAATTAAGGTCACGGTAATCATCTCTTATCGTAACATTGGCAATACCATCCACGACTCAAATTTCCTAAAATATTCACTTCCCTCAAATCATGTAAAAATCGAGTTCAATAATCCAGATGCTACTATTTTTATCTCTGCTAACTTGATAGATAAACGCTTAAAATGCGTCATTTATAACACCCTATCCATAGCATTTTAGAAGTGGTTGAACGCGTTTTTCTCTATACGATGGCTTATGAAAGTCTACCAATGTGTCGAGCATGTTTATTTGTTCTCTGAGATATGTGTTATCAATTTATCTAACTAAAGGGGAAGATAGCTTGGTTAGCTGGGATCATTTGACGATGCTAACGACAAAACACATCGCAGAGCACCTCCGTAGTTTGCTCTACATCCGATTGCGGCCGTGAAAAATTTTAGTTGAACATGTATAAAGTGCCAGTAGTTTCAACAATAGATGTTATTCAGAATTCATCTTACCTGGCCGCCTATTGCGGTGGCATGATGTTGCAATAAATCTAATAATGTAGAGTGGTGTGCAAAAACATTTGCGTCAGCTGGGATCTTAGCTGACGCAAATAAATGTTATTTTTGTTGCAAAATAATAAGTGATTCATGGTTAATGTTTTCATATGCCTGTATTAAACATTAGGCCAAGTCATGAAGATATTTATCAATTGGCATCCAAGAAATTTTTGTGGTAGTGCTGTTGTCGGTGGGCGCGTATAAGGCGGTGATCAGAAGTGCATCCACATGGTCGTGGGTTGGATCCCGCTTCGCGGACATACGGAGTTTTCCATCTTTCCACGAAACGCAGATTGGTACGATTCGTTTTGGAGAATAAAAGCACTGAGTTGGTGCACTGAGAGGTCATCCAGCTCACTTTGTCAGACCCTCAGTCAAATCTAACAATGAATGATGATATTGAATTCATGGCGTATTCTTCAAGACTTGATCATCACCAAGAGCTTTTGAAGCTCCATGATGTTCTTGTGCAAATTTCTGAAGCAGAGATTTTTTGCTGTAGAGTGAACCTAACAAATGATCATAAAATGGCAATAGCTTACTGATAACGTTAGTACTGGAATTCCACGTTCTCTGTGAAGTCGACGTTTGAAACATTGCAATTTTGGTTATTAGTGGTACAAAAAATGTTGAGCGTCATCGAAAATCACCGTTGACGTCACGTATTGAGATGTAAAGAAAACAACTAACAATCGACATGAAAAACGCAGCTTTCTTAGTCCACAATTACATAAATCAGCCGATCGTATTCCATTCAATGATACTTTTCTTCACTAGATATTCTTGGGATATATTTAACTTTAGTAATACGATTCTAGCTAAATGTGAACTTCAGGGCATTCTTCAATACTCATTCATTCCTTCGAATCATCAACTATACTAATCTTCCAATTATCTCGTAAACTTTACTTGTCTCTTTCTTTATATATTTTTTAACTTTCTATACCATTCGATACTATTCTTGACGAAACGGTGGAAAATTCGATCAGAGACTTTGCGATTTATATGCTGACAATTTTCAGTAGAAATAAATGATTTGGTGTTGTGTATATGCGAAACACAATTTTGTTTTGTTTTGGACATTTTTTACCTCTATTCCTTACTTTATCTTTGTATGCACTATTTTCTCACATCACCGAATTTTCTAACTTTAGAACAGACTTCTTAATCATCTTCTCATCATTTTAATCAACAATGGATGTTGTCATATCAACAACGATAATCTTTAAAGATCTGTCAATTATATTTACTTACGTTGATATCATTTCCCATTCTAAAGTCATCTTTCCTCTGTTATCTCTATCGTAGTTATCAGTAATTCAGATATGGTATGGTCTCTTTCCCTACACTGTAATCTCCACGTCAGACAATCATAGACAACACTGTCATTTGTCGTTATTTCTTATCATATGCATTTAATTTTCTTCTTAAATGTGTCGATTCATAATGGGTAGTACGGACGTTTCAGTTCTAATTTATTCTGTTCACTCCACAAATGACACATATTATCAGATATTTCATCGCATTCAGACTGAGATTTATCATCGTTTAGCTCTATAGATTCTACTGCAGATTGGCTGAGTGGATATCTCTCTTATCCTATTCGAATCCTTTCCTTGATGGCCGTCTAACCATCGCCATCGCAATCATGCATCACTCCCTAAAGTTAACGCCATCTTCACAACTGGGTGCTGGGTCCGATTTGTCTTCTTTATTCTTCACACTATCGACAATTAATGTAGCAGTTGAATCTTTGCAATGTTGATAAAATTTTCTTTTCATCGAAATCTTTTCTCTACTCATCTCTTTTTCATCACTTAATACCATCACAGTTTATTAATCCTTATTGAAGTACAATTCCGTTCGTAAAATTACGAGGATGCATAGCATTCTCAGTGATCAACAAGTATAAATTACTTACCAGTGAAATCCTAGACCTTTGGACTAATGTTTCTCGAGACCTAACGTATCCAGTAACCTCACTGAGCAGCGAATAACAAGGTGTCAGCCTAATGACACATTGAGATCTCTTATCGCAGACTTGAGCTTCTTCTTTTCCTTGCAACGCTAACTTCTGAGATTTTGAGATGGTCAAATACAGACTAGAATTTTCTTCCTATTCGTCTTCTTCTTCATTCTTGATCTGAGATTTCCGTTGATCTTTATTGTGCATCCAAACATATTTCACTTTTTACATTTCCTTAAATTAACTTCTCAACTGATAACAATGAAATCTGTTCCATTTCTATTGCGATAATTGATTGATTTAGAGGCTAAATTTTTAACTACATAAGGGTAGTGAATTGAAATCCATCAGTTCTTCAAATCTCTATTTATCAATTATTCAAAACATTAATTTACTCCTCTGATAATTCAACTACACCCTCTTACTATCATGAAGTACAATGGATTCTTTCATGGTATGAAGTCTCTCTTGCTGATTCATGCATCTCTGCTGCGTCTGACAATCTTCGCCTGGTTTTTCGTCCAGGAAGTCTTGGAAAGATCATCTAGATATTGATTTGCCTCAATAGACAGCTACTTTCATTCTTTCCATAATTCCATATTCTTCGTTACCGTAGACTTGACATGTGTTTTATTCATCACTATGTTTTTCTTCTTTTCAATTTATTATGATCACGTGGAAAGCAGCACCATTCTGTAAACACTTTAGATAATTGAAATTTCTTTTTGATTTTTGCTGTGTGAACTTACATAACTTCTTGGTTCTAATACCGTTCGTCCGATTCCCTTTTTCCTGAAAGAAACACGATTTGTGATAGCAAATGGTTCAGAAAAAAATTATTGGAGGAAGAATTTCGAAGGATTCAATCACTGTTGCTTACTATTTTCTCACAAAGAAGATTATTTGTTAAGCAATTGATTTCGCTTTCCTGGATCAGCGCAGATTTAAAGCAAATGATCTGCATGGGGAGAACAATTAGCTATAAGAACTTGTTTAGAGTAGACAAATGGACCACAGCAGACGAGCGGAGTATCAGAATAGATAAGACTAGAAGAAGACTATAAACAATCTTATCTAGTGGAAAACAAGTCTATTATAAGTTTTGAATTCATCTAGCGGATTCATCCTAAGAATCTACTCCGCTTCTAATCCTCATCCTACTCTCCAGTTGATCTGCTTTTCTGCTCAGCCTCCTCTCAAACCGCTGTCTTTCGTTTCCGGCTTCATCGCTATGCTTCAGCACCAATCAATGTCGATGCGCTCTTAGCACGTCACCATCTTTTGTTTATGTTACTACTCATAGTTTTGAGTTTTTCTTCTTTGGTATTTCATCTTGTTATTACAGGATAGAGAAACCTATTCCTATGAATACATCAGAATGATTTATAAGCTATACTAACTTGGTCGTTTTTAACTTCTGACGTGCTGCATGAACGCCATTGCGTCCACTGGTACGGCAATTATGGCCTATAAAACAATTTTTAAGCCCGTAAAGCCCTTTTCAAACCCTTTTCTCATTTTGTTACTCGAGCATTAGAACGAAGATCTCAAAAATAGATTCGACGTGTCTTTACTAATTACTGATCACTAAATTATGTATCACTTTCAATCGACGTTTGTGATTGGACATTCTCCTAATGTTGAAGGAATGTAACTTTTCTGGGAGTGGATGCTGGACAGTGGTTAATGATGGTTCTGGTTTGCTTCCCCCTTCCTCCCTCCCAACACTTCCTCACAATCATTCGGGAACGTCCCACATAAAAAAGCAAATATCTCTTTGACGTCTGGGGTAATGATAAGACGCAATATAATGAGTCGTGTATTGTCAAAAAACCGCCACAGATTCGACATAGGTAAGTGCTCAGTCAGGCCCGATATTCCTCGCTACCAAAAAATCGAGTGTTCTGCCCGCTAGAGTTAGAGTTTTGTCGCCCGCCAACAACATTGTTAATGTCCTAGAAAGTATGGAAATAACTATTGGTCGCAGTACAGCTTCATTTTACTTCCTGTTGTTAATATAATAGACATATGGCAACGAGGGTTATGTAGCACATTGGTAGTTATGCCGTTTATCATGAACCACGGTGTCGATTGGACCATGCCTGAGGTCCTCAGGCCTCTCTTTCCTTTGGGATCGAGAAAGCGGTATCAGACATTTCCGGAAACAGTTCACTTCCAGAATAAAAGTGAGAACGCTCCAGCCCAGCTACTTTAGACCCAGGAAGTATGCACTCGATCAGCATTCAGCGACATTCACGATGGATGGAAATTCTAAAATTGTAGCCAGGAAGATCTTCGTGGATGTTGGGTTGGAAGAAACGAATGAAGATGCATGAAGTGCGGGGATCCGCACAATAGACGTGAAAACAGATAATGTGGAAAATTTGTTAGCACAACATAGTAACGATGTTTTTTTGAGAAGTCAAATCTATTTATATTTCTTAAAGCATTTCCGGAGCTATATTCCAAATGTTGCTTCACTACACAGTATAATCTACCCATCTTTTCGTGATGACATAGCGAAATGAAAGCCCGTTGACTAGTGCCAATCGGATGAGACTGGCTGCAACTGATCTTCGGTTTCGTCGTATGTACCATGTTTATAAACGACTGTTCATAAAAGACAAGCTTGAGAGTATCTGTTCTCAAGTAAACAACTCAGAGCCATTCAATTCGCCATGACATCGGTAAAATAAGATATCATCATGAAGAAGAAAAAAGAAGGTCAATGGACAATCATTTTTCCGTAACGATTGCATGAGTTTTCGTAACCGGCAGTCAACCATTTTGAAGTTATAGCTAGGCTGCGTTAATAATCCAAGTGTTAAAGCCGTTTATCGAAGTAAGCTATCCTATGAATTTTATTCTTCTAACAAAATGACGTTGTGTTAGGCAATCAGATTTAGAGAACATTGTATCACAACTATTATAGACTTGTGACTGCAAAGCAATTAAATATGAAAAAAAGAGACTCGTTTTCACTCCTGACTTCGACTGCAATTGATTGCTATTAAAAGCAAGAGGACTGGTGGAATTTTGAGTTCTGAATTGGAAGCATTTCATGTAGTAAATTCAGATAGAAATAGGGAGACTACGATATACACCAAACACACAAAATGGAGCTGAACTTTACGGTCCTATGGGGAACGAACAATCCGGACTTTTGATTTTGTACAGAGAGTCTTAGGAAGAAAACTGTATTTCTTGGATACAATCGAATAATTCCATTATTTAGAAAACTTAAAATTCCTCGTAAATACGTAGCCGATGTGTTATTTTCTAAAGGTCGTGCTGTATGACTGTATCTCACTGCCCAGATTCCAAGTAGTTATTCAACTATCCATGTTGAACAACATTATTATCATGTAATGATAGACGTTTACTCGCGATCTCCACTCTTTTATGTTCAATATAACTTGTTTTGAGATTTGCCTTGGCTAATTTAACTATGAGGAGCAGGAGCAGGTAGAGCGGTAATAGTGACGGCGTTCATCACGAACGCAGGATTGGTTTGATTGTGGCTCGAGCCTCTCATATGTCTAGAGTCTTGAAATTGGTACTGGACTTGTCTGAAAAGAGCTACTCTCTACAGTCCAAGTGGAAACGAAACACTCTAGCTAAGCAATCCCAGAACCTCACAAAGAATCAAATGGATCACAATTGAACAAAACTCATAATAAAACGAAATTTTTCAAGTAACTTCCGCACCAACACACAACAAATTGAAGATTTTCATGGTGTAATGAATAGGAGAAAATGAGTCGAATAGAACAAGAAGTACTGGGATTCGCACAGAGAATGTGAATGACGAGTCTTATGAGGAAAAAAATTGAAGTGTGATCGGCACTAGTTAAGATTTCAGCATCTGAAGCAGATACATTTCTATCACACCATTATGGTACGTTAGTGGACTTTCGAAAAGCTTCTCATGCGTTTCCATCACACTACGAAGCCCTCGCACTGCTTTCTTTCAGCTATGTTATAACCTGTGCGGTGGCTGTTAGCAATCATTCGTCAACGGGATTTCAGAGTGCACAAGTCGCCATAACGTCGGCACTTTAGTGGCTATAATTCGCACCGTATCCCGCCGTTAAAAATGAATTAAGCAGAAAATAAAGTCAAGTATTTAGTTTCATTCATACCCAGGAAAAGATCTGATGTCTAGTTCTAAACAGCTAGCAGTGGATTCGAACTGAAAACTCAAATTTGGCACTCAAATACAACTGTTTATACTTAAAGATCCATATGTAATATCGCTGAGGTTTTTTCTATATGAAAATAATGCTTTTATCTAATTATCACATGTAGCAACTATGAGCCACAAATCTATTTCGCGACGTCCTTCACATAACGAAAAACCGTCAAAAATACATCATTCTTGGGAATTACGTAAAAGTTTGGGGTAACTGAAATTCATCCTTTTAAGCATTTCCGAACATTTTTCTATCTCTCATTTGAGCAGTAGATAGAGTCTCTTCATCCAGCGACAGTAAGCTTTTCGTAAAGTAATATTACATTGACACTTTATAATCTAAAATCTTTCAATCGGGAAAATAGAGATAGAGGAATGTTTGTGTGCTGACGTTGAAAATTTACTGAACAGCACGTGCAGACTAGAAAACTCAAAGAACTGACACATTTCGTCATACTGATTACGACATTTCACAGACAGAGATCCGTTCACAATCTTATCTACATTTCATGATCGCATGCATTGTAAAACAAAACAGCAGCTGTGGGCGTTTACAATTCTCTATTATGGATTCAGTCTTATAATTCATCCACTTCAACGCACTATCCTAACCGTCATCCTACAACTCGCCGAATTCTCTGAATGCGGAATTTGTGAAGCAGTAGCAAAAACTTTTGCAAAAGTGCAAAACGCTGAATTGCACAGTAGTCAGTCCTCACATGAGTCATGACCGTATTCATATAGAAGGAGATTACTGCACCATATCTCTTTTCGGAAAGATACCGGAGTTTATTGGTAAAGAAAAACGCGTCTCGCGTCGTAATACACTCAAAAATATTACTCTCATTGTGTATTAGTGCTTTACTCTCATTATGTATATAGTATATATACGTATGCTCAGATATGTGATTAAACGCATATGCACGTACATATGTGCATATGTTGTTATACATACGCATGTACTCACATTTATACGTATAAATGTATATACACTATATATATAATATATAATATATATATATATATATTGCGTAAGACTCGCCAGCACATTTTGCTGAGCGGATCCCAGCACTTCTAACATCTATCCGTTTTCTCGCATACATCCTCAACAATGGCCTTGGAACATTTCGCTTATTGTTTCACGTTATACGTATATATGTGTATATTACGTACATGTATACATTTGTTATTTGCGAATTTCGTCTTCTTCATGAATGATATAGCATGCTTGTCAACAAATCTTTCAATCTCAGGGAAACACGAGCTTAAGCGTATCGTAAGGCGTTTGCTAATTTATAAAGAGCGTTGAAGGAGAGGTGGTGAAACTAGAACCTTGATACTTGATAGCATGTTCACTTAACCACTACGCTAACGCTCTTCGTTCCCCTTTATATGTACGTATACATATATGTGTCTGTATGCACACGTATGCCTACAAATATGCTTATATATAAATACATCTATATACATATGTGTACGCATGAATCAATATGTACATATTACGTACATCTGTACATTTATGTATATATGTGTATGTATATGTATATATATGTGCACATATATTATATATATCTAAACATTTGACTTAGCACATTGAAAGTATAAATCACTACCAGGAAAGATCAAATCCGCCAATGCCGCTTACATATGCTGATATCACTTCTTTTATCTAACGTTTAGAAAATTTTAACACATCTTTATCCTTTTCTAGAATTCATAATGCATGCCAAGAAGTTTCTTAGATCCGTTCCATATATGGATAGTGTTATCGTCATTCAATCTGCTTGATAAAATAACAGCTACGTACTTATCCCTTTTGAATTGGCTTTTATATCGATTCAAAAGTGCAACACGAGCTGAAAAATGTTTGTTCAATACGTGACTCTATACAATACATGACGTCTTTTATCTGTAAAGACCATGCAATTATTTCCCGTTATCTATTTAGGACGATTCATTGAACTGAGTACATTTCACAAAAGTATAATCTTTTCTATGTTTCATAAAATTGAAATCTATTAACGTTATTAGAGCGTACTCAAATGAAAGTCATTTATGAGAAGCAAACGGAATTATAAGGATGCTGAGATATGAGGAAAACGGACACCCTCAGATGTGCTTCGAACCTGTGATTGCCTCTTCTGGAATCTCAGATGCTTATTCACTACAGCACCCGGGTCCCTTGCTTCGATTTTCTCTGTGCGCCATGTTTTTACTCCATCGAAGCTATCAGCAATCAGTGCGAATGATCTAAGGAGCATAAATCACCATTGGACCCAGTTAAAGTGAAGCTGCAGTGAGAATCACAATATTTTGAGTTTTCATTTGCTACTTAATCTTTTTTTCCTGTCAGAGTACGACGTAAAGCAACTACAAGAATGTTGTCATGAACAAAAAGCGGAGCCTAACCTGGATATCCATGCTGCGACTACTCTTTTCAATTCTTTTTTCACTCCCGTCAAGTATATGCCAAGTTCGAAGGCTCATTTCTGAGTATTTTTGTTATTTTTGTGGATATGTTTTATGTCGCCCTCAGTTAGGAAAGAATACTAAGTCAAACTGATAAAGTTCAGTTGTCTATTCTATTCTTCTCGACGCGAACCTACTTTTCAGTGTTTTCACAATATCAATAGAACATCACCTAGGAGTTAGACCTGAATACAAAATTAAATTCGGCCATATTAAAAAAAAAATCTAGAGAAGCAAGGGTAACACAGTGCAATGACATAGATCTATGGCCAATGATGCTTAGCATCTCCTGGACAAGTCCATGGTCCAGAAAATCCTCGTGGTAGTATTTTCACGCTAAAGGACGGCAGTTGATTGATCGCATAGCACAACCTGCAAGAGGCGCTCGATTTTCGTTGTTCATTATGCTTTTCCTCCATTTGAGAAATAAAACCTTATGTTTTTTGTGTTACTCTGATGCACCATGTTTTTCTCTAAATAGTCATATGTTTTTCGTGCACATGTAACTTTTCTGTGAGACAAAAATTTGAAGTGCGAAACGTAATCTTCTTTTTGCTCTTACAGTGTTGTATCATAACCTTTTAGAAAAATCAATTACAGCATCGAATCCCTTGAGATCTGAGCCATCGAATGACTTGTCAGAGTTTCATGAAAAGGCTTACACAAGCCCCAGTAAAGCAAATAAAGCAAATTGAATGTGAAACAGTTTCATTTTTGCTGCTACAACGTAATAAAAAAGCTTTTCAAAAACAAGCATGTTGTTAAAATTGCAGAGACTTAAGCTTTTGGATGATTACTGAGTGCCTAAATAGAGAGGTTTGGTCCAGCGATATGTATAGCACCAGGTACGATTCACTGTTTCATCCAAGAAGAACACGAAAGCTAGACAGAATGAAATCAATTTACGTGGTCCTCTAAGAATGGTGTGGTTGTTGAAAAATCATAGTAACATGGTCTTCTAAGAATAGTGTGAATCTTGAAAAACCATACTGCTCAGAACATCAAACATGTCATATATGTGCTTGTGTGGTTAGGGTGGATCATAGATTACCAATGTATTTCTTTTTTGGGCCTTTTATATATGTGTTTCGACCTTGCAACCTCGTCAGTTGCACAGTGCCTCACGTGCGTAACTCAATACTCTCTTAGCTGTAACAAACACATTAAAACGTCCTTCTAAAGAATCAAGCTTATCACTGAGACCGCTGAGATTTGTGCTATCGAATGGTTATTGAAAATCTTAATGAAAACCTCTGTCCAGCGAAAGATGCTCTAGTGTGAGAGGAAAGTTGGTACTTGCATGTAAAGCGGCGACAAGTTTTCTAAGCCAATCTCATTCTCTCAACAGAAGATTTTCATAAGAGTGTTTTTGGTCATTTCGAAGCTTAGAACTCTGCCTACAACTGTACGTCGCCGGTCTTTTAGAACACTTTTTTAAAACGCTGTAGCATCGAGTAAAATATTTTATTTCTCACTCGCATTTCACCTTTATTTTTACCACGAGTATAAATCGCTAGGAGCTCGAAGAGCATGTCAGAATTTTCCGTTGTGTAAAAACCACGCGATTTTAATTGAAGTTTTTTTGATGTGGTAAAAAATCCTCAATAAAATGACCATAGTTGCCGCCGTTCCAACGCACAATGCGGTAGATCACTGTCGAGTTACGCTGTATATCAAGCGAATATTACTGACAAGTCGTCGCTGTGGCTTCCCTTCGTCATATTCATCAAATTTTCTCACTAACAAGTCGTTGCTGTGGCTTACGCTCACATTTTACCCAGCTATGAACCTTTTCGGCCAATTTGCCTAGCGGCCAACCCACGAAGCGGGGAGCACGGCAGGGTGGAACGACCGATCGTGTTCGAAATACTGTTATTTAATTTGAAATTTTCAACCACATCTCAAAAACTTTAGATAAAAACGTAGATTCTGATGTTACGAAAAGTTGTCTACACGCTGATATGCTTCTCGTGCTTCCAGCGATTCACACGCGTGATAAAAATGAGGGCGAAAGGCGAATAGGAAACAAATTCTTATTGTGGATGTTACAGCGACGTAAAAGGGTGATTTGAAAAAACCGGCAGAGCGTAATTGTAGCCAGAGATCTTAGCTTTCCAATAATTCCTAATACTCCTATAAAAATACCCTGTCGAGCGAATGAGATCGACTTAAAATTTGTCGCCGTTCGACATATAAGTACCGAAAATTTTGCCTCACCTTTACAGCATAATGTAAAATCGAAAATAAAACACATTCTTTAGATTCTCGATATTTAGGCTGTCGAATAATTACTAAAACCTCTATGAGGAATAAGAAGTTTTTTTTGAATATGGGCGCGGATAGGGGAGAAGCACCGAGAATACTTCTTTGGAGACACATATTTCTGACCAATAGTTTGCATAATGCCGATGTCCTCAGCCTTTTATTCGAAAGGGTTGTCTTTTACCGCTCTGATTTTTTCCACAATCCATAAGTACTCAACGTTTTCTCGCTTACCCCAACTCTGTATAATTGAAATAAACGATTGATTGATAATAAACTCAATTATACTGAGAGATTTCGATGAACAGGTATTGAACAGAGCAGGCAAATCAATTTTGATAACTTATTAGCTGTTCTGCAATTTTTATTTACAGTGATGACTCTTGGGTCTTGTGTGAAACTAAGGAAGAGCACAACTGAAGATTTTCATTGTGATCCACTTTGTATAATGCAATACAATTGATTGAATACTAAATATAATACGATTGCATAGTAAACGAGCGTTTTTCTCTGCAGAAGACAACTATAACTTGATCAAAAGCACATGAGTGAGTAGAGAATATCTTATTCTATCAAAGTAATACTAGAAATCCGAAAATTTTGCCAGATGAAGAAAAAACTTCAATCAAACAGCGGAAACACGCGATTCACTTTGCGCGCATCGATTTCTATAGCCGTCCGTTGGGGGTTAATGGATCATTAAAACCACTGTGTTCGGGAGTTGCTAGGTAGAAGGGATTTTCTGCTGGTACTTCTGATACGATCTTAACACAATGTCATTTTTATCATTGCCGATAACTGATGCTGTGAGAGAATGAGTGCCAAAGCTGAATGCGTTTGTTCATCGATTAAAGTCGTTCTGGCTTTGCAATAACGTTCTATCGTTCAAATCTGACGAAACACTAAGTGTGACCAATGAACGTTCTCTAATAGTTGACTGTTTAACTCGTTCAACACCATCGCCTACAGATTCCCTTCAAAGCGATAGAGAGAAAATAATTTATCCCAAATATACTCAGTAATGTTGAGTGATGTGCAGAACCTTCGCGTGAGCCTTGACTCGAACCCGTATTTCACCCGATCGTGGGATGCGTGCTCTAACCCGTTGCACTATCGAAGCTGGTTTTGCCCATCGCTTTTTTTTTATACAGCAAAATATCAGTCTGTTAGCAGACAACCGTCAACGGTTTGGTCTGGTAGCTGATATCGACACTGAAACAAGTAACGCCGACAGATATTGCATATATATGTTTAGGGTAATAACTTTTTTTTTAACCAACCGTTTTATAGCGGTGGTGTGATGATTTAAATATACCCAGTGATACCGCTCGCTTCGAGCGTTTTCTCAAAAGCACGCTCAAATGTCAATATATGTGGTTTTTATTATTTGAGCCAACATGTTATGTGGTGTTATAGGCCCTTGTATAGCCCGATACCAATACAAGTGTTCGGCCTTGGCAGCCTCGTCAGTCGGGCAGGCCCTTCCTCTTTAACCAAACCTCTCCTCAATTTATTTAACTTGACGGCGCGCGTAAATCGTTCGTCGTCGCCTACTCTGAGTAGGGGAATGGAGCAGCCCCGACAGGATTGGCTAAAGACTAAGGGCCTCCCCGACTAACGAGGCTGCTGAGGGCGAAACACGTGTAACGGTATCGGGCTATGCAAGGGCCCATAACGGACCACATGACATGTTGGCTGGCTCAAATAATAATTATCACAAATAGCCAATGATGTTAAGTGACGTACAAAACTTTTACGGCACGCGATACTCGAACCCGCACTTCACCCGATCCGGGGGTGCGTGCTCTAAGCCGTTGCACTACTAGCGCTTGATCTGCTCCTAATTTGTTCTAACAAGACAAAGACAACAACTGTAATACAGCTGAGAGTAGGGCAAGAGGGCCTCCGGAAAGCGCAGTCGCTGATTCATGGCTCACCTCCGGATTGTTACGGATTTTATTTATATGTCAGTAACCTTGTGATTGTGTTTCGCATCATATCTTTTCATGTAAAAAGAAAAATTAATGGGCCATTATATGTTAGCCAAGACTTTCGTAATTCGTTGAAGTGTTTCGTAATATACCTTTCGTTTCGAGTGTTTTCTTACAACGACGCACAACTTTCGATATGCCTGGTAATGATTTTTGAGCCATGCATGTGGTCTGTTATATAGAGGCTGACTTATAGAGCCCGATACACGTGTTTCAACCTTAACGATCTCATCAGTCGGGCGGTACCCTTCGTCTTTAGTCAATCCCTCGGAGTAACCCAGTCCCTAAAGAGAGTTAGCGACGGCGAACGTTTTACACGTGCCAATGAGTGAAAACATCACTATATGACAGTGTTTTACACTCGACTGCTTTTGGCTAGCATCGTGGAATATATCATACCCTTCGTTCTTGACACGTTAACAACGACGTCGAGATCCTGCGCGGCACGCGGCGCCGTCGCGCGGCGAGCGCAGCGGCTACAATGACATTGTGGTAGTTTTCTAATGAAAAATGGATTTTTGTCGTCACTAATGGGGATTTCGTGGACAGTAAAGGGTAAAATGTGGTAGAAGAGACATCGATAAAGCTATTTGTAGCAGAAACAATGGGATGCGTCTTCCTAAAACCGCGGATTTTAAGAAAAAATCCACACAGATACAAAAATGTGAACTCTGCTTGCAAAACGTTATCTTTATTCGTCAACGTACTAGAAAAGCCGTTCCATAAAGCAAACTTACTGGGAGAATAGGCATTTCTCAAGCTGTCGAATGACTACAAAAACATGAATGAAAAAGAATGAAACAAAGTAATTTAACACTTGGAAATATGTTCCCTTCCACTACAATTTGCCTTTACCCGTTGAAACATAGATGATTTTTTGATGCTTGAGCATTTTTATGGAAGTCACTTCTACTATATTTGATCATTTAATCACGATAATATCCCCTCAGTACCTCAGAGTACCAAACAAGTTCGCATATTTCCATTCGAAGGCGTGATAAAAAGACTCCCGTCGCGCGGCGCCGCCGCACACGCGGCGTGCGGTGTGATCTATTAACAGCTCAGATCGTTGTCAACGTGTTAAGAAAAAACTTTGAAACAAAAGGCATGCCTAAGAGAATTGAGTGGTGAACAAAAACACGGCCTCAGGCGGGAATCGAACCCACGTTTCATCCTATCTGGGGACGCGTGCTCTACCACTACACCACCGAGGCACATTTGCCCGACCACTCATTCTCCAACATCTCAACGTTGGCTATCGGCCAGCAACCTTTTACAGGTTTGGTCGGGTATGCGATTTCGCTTTATAAACCCAGTTGAGCTGACAGCTATTTTAATTACAAATACTTAAAATTGAGATGTTGAAGAATGAGTGGTCGGGCAAATGTGCCTCGGTGGTGTAGTGGTAGAGCACGCGTCCAAGGATAGGATGAAACGCGGGTTCGATTCCCGCCTGAGGCCGCAATTTTGCTCATCACTCAATTCTCTTAGGTATGTAGAAAAAATCATAACACTGCGAAATGCATTGAAAATACTATTAATTACAAAAGGTATGATTTATACAAAGCGACTAGCCAAGAGCAGTCGAGTGTAAAGTACTGCCACTCAGTGATATTTTCAGTTAATGGCACGTGTAAATTGTTTGTCGTCGTCCAACTCTTTACATAGATTGAGTTTCTCCAAGAGGGATTGGCTAAAGACGAAGAATACCGCCCGATCGACGAGATTGTCAAGGCCGAAACACGTGTATCCAGCTCTACAAATTGCCCTATAACAATCCATATGCATGGCTCAAAAATGATGCGTATCAGCCCTCTCTCTCACTCTCCTCTCCTCTCTCTCTTTTTCTCTCTTTCTCTCTCTAGCTGATGAACGACGACGACGAGGACCAATGAATGTCACGCTCCAAGTCCCTCTCTGGAGCGCTCGGCGGTCACAAATCGCGTGCGACGACGACGATCGGCAGTGGCGGCGGCCCACATTTCGTTCGTTCGTTCGTTCTTTCGTCCGTATCGAATTCTGGTGACTGGTCTATACTCGGTACTGGATGCTCTTTCTCTTCAGGATCTCTCGAAATCGTCTAGATCATCTTTTTTCTTCAAACTTTTACTCAGTTCAAAAGCGACGTCTCGCTTGATCGCGTCTTCAAATCGAAACCGATGGATATATGCTTGGCGGAAAAAAATCATCTGGTTGGAGCTGATCAATGTAATCAATTCATAGCAGTTTTTTTTGGCGTCTATTTCGTTTTGGCAACATTTTGAAAACAGTCTATACTCTTTGACCTCAATATGATAGATCAATATGTATTTTTTCCATTGAGAAACGAATAGATGGTCGATGGAAAAATTCTGTTCAGCTCTAGTAAAAAACTCTAGTTAGATGCGTATTTTTTCCATTAAGCTCTCATGTTAGATTTTCAGTGGAAAGAGCACGTATAGAAATTGGGTTTCTGTCCGATTGCAAGAGAACAAATGAAAAAACCGACGTCATTCGCTGAAGAAGAACTTTTCACAGGAGTGCTAGTGACTATTCGAAGGCTGAGACTTGAGGCTACACCCGCACAAGGCCGGTTCTTCAAGCACAATTTTGGAACGCTGTGAAATCCACACAAAACCACGTCTCAGACGCCCCGATTTTCCGCCGGGCAGAGCTCTTTCTTTGAACTATTGGTAATCATGCCATACCGTAATCTTTTCTGCTCCCAGCGCTGGGCTTTTATCCTGAAAAGATCGTTTCTCTGCAGCGCAGCAGGTGATTGAATTGAAGCGATTCGGCTATCGAATGATCACTAATAGTCCAAAGAAAGAGCTCTGTCCAGCGAGAAATATGCGCGTCTGAAACGCAAGAATTCTCCTCCGGTACCGACGTCAAAGAAGTCTTTTTCGAAGATCGGCGACGTGTAGCTGTAGCTTCAAGTCTCAGCTTTCGACTGGTTACTAAAACTCCTATGAAAAGTTCCTCTTGAGCGAATGAGATCGGTCTTTCATTTATTCCCTTGTAATCAGAAAAAAGAGCGCATGTGGCGCAGTGGTTAGAGGTGGCCTGCGTCGCACACGAGGTCAATGGTTCGATCTCGCTCTCATGGCTCACCAAGCCATCCATCCCTCCGGGATCGGTGAATCGGTACCAGACAGGTCTCAGACTTGTCTGGGAGGATAAACAGCACTGACTTTGTTTAGCGGGAGGCCACAGCGAGTCATTGTGAAGGCCAGATATGCATTTCAATCACCTCAAACGAAGTTAAAAATCGAAGTTGAATGCATGGCGCATCCCTCAGGGATTGATCAACGCCGAGAGCTTTATCCTTTTTTTAATCAGAAAAAACCCGAAATTACCTTCATTGGGTGTCCTAAATGTTTTGCTACGTCAACATCGGATCAACAGCTCTTGTCGATCACTGCGGGTTTTTTTTTTCGGGAATTGTTTAGATGAGTAATCATAAAGTTTTCCTTAGCGTCATAATCAGCGAGCAGACATTATTGACCGATTTTCTGCTCTTATGACTAGAGATTCTTAGACAGGTTCTACGAGTGACGTACTAATGCAGTCGCTTCCCTCCGTGACAGGGAATTTCTTCCTCCTTCAAAAACCTGCATTAGTCATCCATTCAGCGATTATCACCGGCCAAAACGTTAGACATCACTAGTGAGTGATTTTGGTGGAAGTTTGTTTTAGCTATTGACTGACTTACTCCTTTTATAATCAATCAATTCAGTCCTCCTCAACTCGGTAATTTCTATGTCGTATCCGAAATGATTAGCAGATCACAGGTGGTATAAATTCTTGCATCGTAGTTTTTAGATTTTCTTCTGTCTTTGCCAATCCTTAAGAGACCGTGGACCCAACCCTCTGCGTGTCTGACCTTCGGAATGTTGCGCCTAGAAATGGCATGTAACAATGGGCCGTCTAACCCCAGCGTGCCATTGTTAGACGCAGCACGCTGGGGATCAGAGACGCTGGGAGTTGTTCCATAGTCCCGTAAAGGCTGAATATGATTTTTTCCATCACTCTGTTGTTCAAGAATTGGTGACTTCGCGAAAATGCATCCTTTAAGAAGTCTTTTGAGAAAAATTCGATATAATAGAGACGGTTTTAGCTTGTGTAGACAGTTCGTGCCGTTTTGGTTTTTTAATATAATTTTTACAACCAAATTGCATGATTTTGGTAATGTTCAATTGCGCATTTTCCTGTGAACATTTTGGTATACAATTTGCTTATACTAGCTGTAAGATGGAGCTTCGCCCTAAGCTCCATTAATCTTGCGCGCCGCTTCATTAGCACTTTCCCCTACACGCCATTTGTGCATGAGTAGTGGGCGAATTCGTTCCCACGACAGCTCCATCTTGGAGCAACTATAGGCAAGTTGTATACCATAATGTTTCACAAGAAAATGCACGATCGAACGGTACCAAAATCATGCAATTTCATCGCAGAAATCGTATCAGAAAACTTAAAACAGCGCGAACTTTTTACACAGCTTAGTATAATCAAGATAAACAATATACCCAAGGATGCAGAGTAGTGCGCAAAAACTTTTTGCGTCAGTTGGGATTCGAACCCACATTTCACCCTATCCGGGAGCGTATGCTAACCGTTGCACTACCGACGAAAAACAATTCTGTTTGATCATTAAAAAGAAATAATTTGATTTACATGAAAGCGTAAAAGTAGTTGCTCTGCTCTTAGCATTTCGTTATTCTACATAGTATGAGTCGTCATCAATCTAAGCACTCCAATCCATTCATTTCGTCTCCTCCCTATCCATCAACCACAAAGTTCTTTGAAGTTTCCATGTGCGGATTCCGCTTTTGTTTGAGGGTTTTTGCCTACTCCAAGAATGTCGCTGAGTGCTGGTCGAGTCGATGCCCTATAGAAAATTGCAAACCGACTTTCGTTTAACCTCGGCGTTACCAATCAATAATTTCTTGCGTGAATTGCTAATACGCAAAATCGATAGATAAGATTTATTTCGATGACGTTCCAACGTCTTCTTTTTCTTCAGAGCCAATGATTCCAATTGACTGTTCATGCCGTTCGTCCTTATTGGTCTTCGTCTTCGTTGTCGTCAAGGCAAATCTTCTGTTGTGGAGCACTGCTCAAATATTCGGCGCCACCTTTCTAAACAGGACGGTTGTTGAAAGAAAAAGTGCTTTTAGTCGCGAGAGCACTTGGCGTTTCCCCCAGGTGGTGGATAGGGGAATTGACCATCTAATGACGGCAGTTGATCGATCGCACAACGAAACTCGTAAGAGACGCACGATCTTCGCTATTCAATTAGGGTCTCTCCTCCATTTGGAAGGTAAAAAACTCTAGGTTTTTTGTGTTATTGTGATACTTCATAATTTTTTTTACATGCTTAGAAGTTTTTCGTGCGTATAACTTATGTATGATAGAAATTCTGGGTACGTAACATAGTGTTCTTTTCGCTCATATAGTGCTATATGATATCTATTCTGTTATCTATCTTGTCTTGTCGTTATCTTGTTATCTTTCAAGAAACCAAGCACAGCATCGTTATCCTCGTGATTTGGGCTATCGATCGACTAATAAGAGTTTGACGAATTGCCACATGAAAGCCAATCTTCTCTGCTATAACATGATGATATTTGGCTTTTCATTTAAGCTTTCGAATGATTACCAAGCGCCTAAGAAAAAATTTTGTCCACGAGAAAAGCCTCTTGATGCAATCTTGTACCTCATATGGTACTCGTTGTCCCTTAGGGGTCAAGGCGAACCGAGAGCGACCCCGTGCTTCCCAAGAAATCAGGTGGATTCAGAAGATGAGCTCCCTGTTTCTGTAACGCCAGTGTTTCCTTCTGGTGTTTTGAACTGAAGTTGTCCTCCATAGCGGTATATTTATGACGGAATTTTAACGTTCTCAAGTTTAGTTGTGGCTTTTAACCTGACGGTGAGTGCCTGCATCTACGATTCAATACTATAGCTGTGATTGACCACCTTTCTACTGTATCACATTTTTACTCAGAAACCAGATTTTTTTTGCATTCTATTGGTGTTTTTATATTTTGTTTGGGAATTCTGTGCATCAAGGTGCATTATATTCCTGTGGATTGCGCTCTGCATTTAGAAGAATGCCTGCTATTTGCTCTGAATGCGTTTCTTTAAAGTTTTGAAAGGTCTTTCTGCCCATTATCTTAGGTGGGGACGACGTTTTAACGTTGGCGAATTTTAGATAGCGCTACAGACACTCCACTATGCGATCGCGCTGTGGTTAGCTTCTGATGAAGTTCGTCTTGGTGAGGAAATTTGTGATGTATGCATCTTGCTGTCGATTATCTCTACATACGATGCCCAAAAGAAGCCATAAAAGGATTAAGGATGAAGCTCTTGACGTTGATCAGCCCCTGAGGAATGCGCCATGCATTCGTCTCCAATTCTTAGCTTCATTTGAGGTGGTTTGATGCATGACAGTCCCTCACAATCACTCCCTGTGGCCTCCCGCTGTATCGAATCAGTGCTGCTTATCTTGAGAGACAAATATGAGATCAGTCTGGTACCAATTTACCGACCTTGGAGGGATGGATGGCTTGGTGAGCCATGGGCTCGAGATCAAACCATCGACCTTGTGTGCGACGCAGAGCACCTCTAGCCGCATGTTTTGCGGCACGTGTTTTCACCAAAACTAACCATACGGGCTTTTAATCTGAAGCCAACGAACAGCTCGTCAGGAATGCGATGGAGTTGAACATTACGTGCGATGCTACTTCGTCGAAACAGAAACGTCTCTGCTCCTCTTTGCTGGCTACGTTCTCTATCGCACACACCCCGAGAGCAATAATCGCTCGCTGCAGAATTCTCTAAGTGGTGTAGAGCATCGAAAAGCCTTTCGCTGGGCCATTCCGTATTCCGAATCTCTGTCGGCAAGCTTTCGGTTTACTTCAGAAAGCGCGACACGAGAGCTCTGTGCGGCGAAAAAGGTGCATATCAGCGTGCTTACAGAAGACGGTAAGTACGAATCGTAACGCGCAGACACGTAGGGAACTGAAAACTATATCACCGATTCTTGTTGCGGGCTGAGTAGAATTTCGACTCACTTCATGAGATTATCACTCAGAGAGCTCATTTCATCTGAACTGAGCCTGAGAATATCACAAATGAGGAAACAAAGATTTTCGAACCATTGCTAGAGCACCTGAGGCTACTTAAGATGATTTGATTATAGCCTCCAATGCGTCTTATCCAAGATTTATAAGAGCTGCTAGCCGGAACGTCGCACAAAATCCGGAAAATCCGCCGTTTGGCCCTATCTTGTGCCATAGCTTTGGAATTCCAGTCTTTTGAAAACAAGTATCTAATTGATTTGCCTGATATTTCATTTGTCTATTCTCTCGATGTTTGATTTTTCGTCATTATTGCGGTTTACACGTGTCGAATCATCACATCATAAATGTGTTCCCTCGTGTATTGATCGGTTCTAAAATCGTTTCGTATGTTTACTGGACATAGTCCGAACGCGACTCGAGTCATCAACATCACTGAAGCTGAGTCAGGTGTGTATTTCAGTATAATACCTTATGGCCGATTGCGCAGGTCCGCTACGACCTGCGGATAGTTGGTCGACAACGGAGGTCCGCTCGGTAACTCATAGGTAAGCACAGGCACTGCTTTATCTCATAAAATCTCGATTATAGTCGGCGAATTGTTGTATGATTTCAGTCATGTGTGGACCATCAAGGGATTCAGCCAATGTGAATGTCGATATCTCGAAACATCGGCGAAGATTCGTGATCTCACAGTAAGCTCTGTTCTGGTCTCACTTCACCCGTCCGCCTTGATTTTTCCTTCTTTAGTTTTTCATTGACTAAGCCTTCTCGCTCCTTCTTGCTGTTATAATGAAACGACAATGACAAATTTGACAGCAATTTTTGGCGCTATCTCTCACAGATTCTGAGAAGACTGAAGTTCATTGAAAAAGCGAAAAAACATGGTAATAGAATTAGATTATAATACAAGAGAAGTTGCTGCTTTTCGTAAATAAGGGGACATTTTTCTGCTTTCTTCTTCAGAAGTTTGCTAAATTGATTTTAACTTATAAAAAGTTGGTTTGTTTACTTTTTTTGACATGCAATTTTGTGGAACTTTTTTTTTGTGGAAACAGTGAGCTTTTATTGTGACAAAATCACCACTGCGGTGATCTTATTTCTATGATTATATTATTCTCAGTAGTTCCTATAGGGATGTTCGAGGATATTAGAGGAGCTTTTCGAAGTGTTACTGTCACTTGAGAGGTTTTTGGAATGTCAATTATGATGTTCCTTCGGGGACTCTTCAAAATCGTTTTAACAAAATGTTTAGAGTACACATTTGGATGTGTTCGTTCTTTCAGTTATGAAGTGTCATCAAGTAACTTTTATCCTGAAGACATCGTTCCATAGTACACACCTCTGAATGATGAGATTCTGTTACGAAGCGGTGTTTGTTTTAGCAAGTCTCTCCTATGTCTATACCGTCATCAACGTCTTCATCGAACGTTTCGACAGCAACGTTAGAACCACCAATGCTCACATTTCGCATTCGATTACATCCTCAGGGAAACAAGGAATCTAATAAGGATTTTAGTTTTTTCCAAGTATGTTATTCTTTTCATACCTCTTGATCTTTTCATCATGGTGATGTCTTCTTTCGAATTTAGTTATTGCCTTCTTTTTCCAAAGGAATTTTGCTTCCCAGATAACTTCCGTTGAGAGGTGATTGCTGTTTGCGCCGATAGAATAAAAACATAGCTGAGAGGAAGGTTCAAAATATTGTGGTGGATGGCTCATGGGCCGCGCGGTAAGGGTAATCGCGGGTTTGAAGTCCAGCTGGGATCTGAGTTTTGCTTGTATTTCATAATAGTACGTGATCAATTTTCAGTTCGTATACTGCCATGAAAACGAATAGGTGGGAAAATGTTGAAATCACTACAATCTTTGTACATGAAACTGCTATAAAGACGTTAAAGAAGAAGAATTCTTGTATTCAACATATATATCGGATATCTGTCAGTACAATTTAGTTCGGTGTCGATATCGATCACCAGACCAAACTTTTGACGGTTGGTCGCTGACAGGTTGATGCGTTGTAGCATAGAAAGAGTGGTGGCAGAACTGACGTCGGTAGTGCATAACGTTAGAGCACGCATTCCCGGATAGGGTGAAATGCGGGTTCGAGTCCCGCCTGACGCAAAAATTTTTTACATCACCCAACATTATTAGGTACAACTTTAAAATGTTGCCATTTCCTATGTATTTTACTGCTTGAATGTCTGTTTAGGATTTCCTGTTCATATTTGAAAAGGTCTTTGTTATTAATATTTCAGTGACATGCGGAAGCGGTGCAGCTCAATGGAGCACATTCCAATTTACACTGTGTTTGCTTGATCAACGAAACTGATTAGCGTTACTAAACTTTTGTAGTCGCCAACCTTGTCGTCTGTATAGTTATTGATCGATGGCTCCATGTTTTTGAGGAATAATTGGTCGAAAGAAATCCCAGATAAAGTGTGCTTTGTCTCGTCTAATACCAAGTTCATGAAAAAAGTAAACAAATGTTCTCAAGAAAATACGCAATCGAGCGACACCAAAGTCATCGATTCATCGTTGGCTCCTTCTTAAAAAAAATGTCGCTTGAAAAGAAACTTTTTTTCCACTGTGCGGATCCTAGTACTTCTGCATTAAATTCGTTTTTCGTCGTCTTTTGAACGGCGTAGAATACTGGTTGAGCAAATCTCCTTACAGTCTCGAGGATAGCCTTGCTGGCGTTCCATAGGGCGTTGTTGTTGACTGCCGGAGAGAAGGTTGGTAGTGGAGCTCGACTCCATGCGCGTCGCGACGAGCATCACAACCACTCGGCTACGGCACTTCCAAGATTTTGGTATCGTTCAATTGCGTATTTTCTTGCGAACATTTTTTTTACTTCCTGTATTAACTCAGTCTTAGATGCTATGAAAGCACACTTTATGTGGAATCTCTGAGTTTTATCGCAGATTTTTGTTTTTTTTTCCGGGAAATATTCCACTTTCCACGAGTGAATTTGTCCATCTGAATCTCTTATGGTGCATCACGCTTTTAAGCGTTGGTTGTTAGTTGAGCTGCTATCACCGATTGAGCCTGCTCACTGAGTCCGCTCCTCTCAGAATGTTTTCCAGAAAGTACACTCTCACTGCCGCCGTCCATTTGTTTATGAAAATAGTCAAGATCCTGCTTTACACGGTAGTATACACGCGGGGGACCTTTTTGAGGCTGCGCTAGATCGCTGGGACGTGTTGGCTATCATTCAACAATGCAGACAACGGCTGCTGATGTGTAGAATGTTTGCTTCTGGTAGTACTCAGGATTTACAGTTTTCATTACTTCTTTACGCAGTGTTATGATGTTTCGAATGCACTTAAGAGAATTGAGTGGTAGCAAGAACTTGACCTTAGGCGGGAGTTGAACCCGTTCCGCCCACACGGGGGCGCGTGCTCCCACTAACACCACCGAGGCACATCTGTGCCACCATTCATTGTTCGATATCTCTATGATTACTATCGGCCACCAACCTTCAGGTAGTTTTGGAAAAAGATCTATGAGGTGATGTAATGTCCGTATGATTGCATTGGGATACTTTAATTTTACAGTGATCTTTATTTGCTTTACTTTTTCTTTCACACAATATCAACTATTTAGTGAAAGCGATTTTTAAACAACTCACTGTACTTCGTTTTTCGAGTGCTTTTCTTCTATAGTAGACTTGTTTGGAATGCTTGATTTGGAAACTAGTGACAAGATCCAAATGTTTTGACATAAACTGCAAAGATGTTCGCGGACACGTGTCAAATCAATGAAATCCAATTGCTTGATGGCCACTTTTTTCGGAGACTTCATTGATGGCGCACTTTAAATTTGTTTTAGGATAGCTCTGAGCTCCGTAAAATGATCTTTATGGGCCTTTTTTTCTAGATAAAGTCTGTATCTAATTAGTGATTCTGACTCACTGAATAAACTTCACCGTGAACTGGAATATATTTGCGTACCTACTTAGAAGCCCTAATTATCAAATTGCACGGGTTCTTACCCAATCTATATCTGACTTCGTTTCTAGTAAAATATGTAGCAATTTCGAGGCTCAGTCTTTTCTATTTTTTGAAAAAGCTTTTCGTTAGTGGTCTGTCATTCGAAATATCAAAGGTGATACATAATAAATGAGTTTGACTCATAGCTGTAGTCTCAACGGCGCTGCTGTCACTTTGCAGACTGTTAACCAATGGTTTAGAGCTTTATGATAGTTTGTTTCAGTAAGATAATAGAATGAAAGCGTGGATAACACAAATGTGACTGTTAGCGCATCCATGTGTAGTTATTCAGAGTCATTAGGAGAGCTTAGCTGTCGATCAGCTACGCAGATATAGGCGAAATAGCTATCCCTAAGTTACTTACCAAGTCGTAGGAATAGAAACTTCAGTTGCCACTTCTGAAGACATTTTATGTTCTTTTTTGTTAAAAGGGAAAGAAACAATGAAGAAATGACTCCTTTCGCTGCCCTGAAACTTTTCATAGAAGTGTTACCAATCATTCTGTGCTTAAATTTTTGGTTAGTCTTTCTAAATAACCATTTTTCAATAAAGTCTTTATCATACGCTTCAACGAACGGGGAACATTGAGTTTCACAAACGCCTTTTTTCGTAAAGCAGGGATTTTTCTTTGGACTATTAGTAACTCCATAGCGCAGGATTTGAATATTCCAACGCTGTGCTTATTTCTGGGAAGACCGTTTCTCTGCGGTGGCAGGGAAAATAACATTGTATTCAAATACGAAAGCAAGGATATCTTACCTATTCTAAAGAATGTGTGTGGGTGGGGGGTAACGGAGAAGCGCAGGGCAGATGCGACAGATTCCAACACTGCTGTTGATCGACTGGCCCTTCCGCGAGCCATAGAGAAGTGCGATTTTTGTTATTCAGTTATAAATTGTATCTCCGCTCTGAAAAAAACTCCAGATCAAACGTCTGACTCTAAAACCAAAAGATTTTCTACGTTCATGTTCTTTTCATGCTTTCAGCGAAGTAATAGTTGAATTGCGCGGCCGATGTGAAACAAAATTTTGTCTTGAATTTTGAGGTATTGTAAAAGAATCTTTTAAAAGAATGGCCGCGTAGCGTTTTAGGCAGAGATTTGAACTATCGAATGATTACTAACACTACGAGAGGTTCTTATTTGAATAGCGAAAGGGGTCGATTTTTCCTGTGTTCTCGCGTTAACCGAATTGAAGCCATTTACAAAGAACGCTGGGGAAAGAATCTAGTGTCAGAAAGTGATAGGTAGTGCTGCAGAAGGTCGAGCCATCATATATAAAGGCGGATAGTTTATTTGATCAAGTGATCCTTGCGTGTCGTAGGAAATTTGGTCGTACTGCTCAGACCATCTTTTTTATTACCCTGTTCTGTGATGTTAATATAAATGTAAAAAATTCTACTCATCTATCACTGACAACAGGAAGGAAGCGCTTGAAGCGTAAACTACCGTTGATTTATCACTTGCTGTTTTTGGCATCAGTAACACCTGTCACCTATCGTCAACATCATATAGGTGTTAGACCAATAAAGTTAACGAAAGGAGATGGGGCTTGTGATCGACCGCGTAACGATGCTCGACGCGTGTCTGATCTCTCCAAACACTGTCCGGGAATTAGTCTACGAACGCCCAGCCTGGCTATCCAGTTTGAAGCACAAGAAAATGTGTTCAACCAAAATTTTTCAACGTTCCTTATGAAAGCAAATCGTTAATCAGCCGACGAGCGAGAAGGGACGACTTATATGCTAGAAGTGGAGGGACCCGAATAGTAGAAGGAATAAGACCAAACAGAATTCTTTTTTTTTTATTAACCGCTTCTAGCTGTGATACGATATGATGTAGAGTGATATGCAAAACTTTTGCATCAGTTAGGACTCGAACCCGCATTTAACCTGTCGGGGCCGGGGGGGGGGAGCGTGCTCTGTGCTTGCAC
>JAHQIW010005959.1:0-56188 GCA_019055375.1 Parelaphostrongylus tenuis | reverse complement strand
ACAGTGGACTGTTATGTTGAACGGCCTGCCAATCTAACAGACATATCCTTCACAACAGCAACATTCCCTCACGCATGGAATCCTCACAACAAAAAAAAACCCACGTTATCAAAGATGAGGGGGGCCGGACACATAATCTGTTTTAACGACGGCCGATGGACGAGAGCTGTTACCGAGTGAATTCTACGAAATGTCAAGCGCACAATAGGAAAAATCACCATCACGATGGTCCGATTTCTTCACGAAAAGTTCACAAGAAAGATATGATGCTCAAAGAATTCCATAGTGAGAACATAGAAGAACCCACTGGGGTACTCTTGCGCGCGATAGGGATAAACCGAAGTTTTATGCGTGTGCGTTTCAGTCATTCGACGATCAGTGGGATGACGAGTACCGTCTATTCGAAATTCACAGTTGAGATATCCCAAATCTATATCATAATCGAGATACATGAAAAAATATATGTTGCAGCGAAGTAGAGATGCTGGCTACGTAATAAGAAGGAAAGATATGAGATAAAGCAAGTAATGCAGAGTGGATTCCAATAGAATGCAAGCGCTCTTGGACAACTACCCAAACGATGGTCGGACGTGTTGGTGACTAACGCCAACTTTCTGTATTCGCAAATGAAAACGAGTAGTGGAGTGGGGGGTGTGTCTCGAGAAGATTACCATTTCTAAGCAAACTACCGATATGGACAACGATATTGTAAGAGACACATGGAAAATATGGTGGCGCTCGTACACTATCTGGTCCATGTAATAGAGTAGGAAACAATGACACATGTTTTCATGCCTGAGCTGCTAATGAATGGAAAGATCACCGTGAAGAAACCCCCAAAGATTAGTATTAACTACGACATATGGTACTCATAATTTCGGTTCCTTCTGGTTGGAGAGAGGAAAATGATAAACCGACTCCATTCGGTGGAGAGGAACTTTTGATAGGAGTGTTGGTAGTCATTCGAAAGCTAAGATGCATATTTCTCGCCGGACGGAGCTCTTTTTTGGACTATTAGTTGTCATAAGACAGCGTAATGCTTCTTGATGTCAATGCTATATTTATATGCTGAAAAGGCCGTTTCTCTGCAAAGCAGCAAGTAAAGTACATTTAAATTGATGCGAGAGAAAGGACAATTCGGAGCCAATTCACGTCGCGGTGGGTGTGGTGGCCACCTGACTGCTGGCGCAATACTTCTCTACGCGTTCATAGGCTCAGAAACCAATGATTGCGTCGCGCCTAATTGGCTGCCACCAGCCGGCGCCCCACGTGAATTCCCGCTGGCCCCGTTGCTCCCACGTGGGAATTCGACTTATATACCACCTGTGTTACAGGTTATTTTACCTGTTGCGTTCCAGAGAAACGGTCTTTTCGGGACATTAGCACAGCGTTGGAATCAAATTCGATTACGCTAGCGAATGATTACTAATAGCCCAAAGAAAGAGCTCTGTTGGGGAGAAATTTGGGTGTTTGAATCCAGGAAATCTAATCCTATAGCAACGTCAAAAAAAGTCCTTTTGAAAACCGGTGATGTGGGGCTGTAGCCTCAAGTCTCACCTTCCGATTAGTCACTAACACTCCTATGAAAACTTCCTCTCCAACAAATGAGATTGGTTTTCGCTTTGTCCCCTCCTAATCAGAACGAACCATAATTTCCATTATCATGGCCCAATAACTTGTTCTTTGAGACATCGGACGTTTTCAAAATGCTTTGAATGTAACAAACAGATAGACAAGTAGATTGACAAACTGATGAATAGACGGGTAGATTAAGTCACCATAAATGATGCTACAACAAAAACTTCGAAAACATTCCTGAGAACAAACTTACATGATATTCATGTTAATTAACATAGGAAGGTACGGTTCCAACATGTCAGTACATTCACGCGCCAACATTTCGGCAATGCTAAAATTTCCACACTATCTTCAAAGCTCCATGAACCAAAAATTAGGATTACCTAAACACTTTTGGTTCGTCATCGGAGATAGGCGTCCATCCTTAAGGTTGTACACATGTGAAAGTCGTACACCGTAATCAGGAACGCTGCTAACTTGGAGAACAGACGAAATTGCTCTTTCCAGTGATAATCCATATTGAAATTTATTCTCAAAGAAAAGCATCACTGCTCCCTATCCACTTATTCAGAACAAAACCAGCATTTCTTATAACTTAATCTCACCGACAAGTTCAACACCATCAACTAGCGAATTTGGTCCATACTGAGTCGACTGTAAACTACTATCAATCCAACGAACAGAAAATTGACAGCCGGATGAATCACAGGTGCTCCAATCCTAATAGAAAAGACTAGTTATGACTGAGAAGTCTTAGTAATTCACATGAATCGACTTTCCATGAAATTTGTTATTGATTAATAAATCACTGTTCCACTGATCAGCGAACTACACTATCTGATTATATCACAAATGATAATGTTCCGGTGATGTTCGTCTTCTTCAAAGTCAAGTTGATTGCGATCTAGTGAGCGTAATACTAAGATAACGGCAGAAGAAATGTCACAAGAACTGAATTTTCAACGCTGTTATTCAATTGGGAATATTTTTTCCCGCTTTGAAAGAACTTCTAGATGAGACGATTGACTTAAATACTATAAGATTTTTTCATAGACCTTCACGTGCTTATCGTCATTACGGCGTGATATACGCGAATTATACGCGTGATAAAAATGAAGGCGCGTGACGGGTGTAACACGTAATTTTATTTGGTATGCTACAGCGTTGTACAGGGATTCTCTCGAAAGAACCATGTAGCGCTGTAGCCAAATATTCAACTTCGAACGATTACTAGGACTCCTACGAAACTTCTTGTCCACCGAAAGAGGTTGTTTCTTCATTTCTTTCCAGATAACGGAAAAGAATCTCTGCCATCTCTCAGTCAGGAAATCAATACCGCCTTGTACAGGATTTTCTGAGCTTTCTTTTGGTACCAAATATGCCCATGCTTGCCGCATCATGGCTGCTCAGCGAAGCATTACTTGCAATTTGCTGCTTTACGAGTACAAATTGCAACGCGATGAACAGACCGCCTTCGAGAACACAACCGCGCATAGGCTCAAACATTTGTGTCTAAGCGAACAGCGTTTCGGTTCTTTGATGGAAGGTCGTCATCGTAATAATTAAAGAGGATCCGAATTTGACTATCGAGTAGTTGACCAACATATTTTGCCATGATTATGCGTCACTGTCACCTCTTCCAGTCGTTGGAGCATTTTCCTGAGCAAGAACAAGTTCCGAGACTCAATCGATTGCGTCAAGTATTGACAACTTTCTTTGAATCCAAGGCTGACGAGTTCTATGGGCGCGGTATTGCATTTTTGCCTAAGAGATGGCCAAGAAATGTGTTCGGATAATGATGCATGCTTTATATACTGTTGCTAAGCAATTCTAAATTACTTCTGACTAAAAAAAATAATATTTATTGCTCTAGCATTCAAACTTAGTGGAAAGTCTAATACTAGCTGCGTTCTGCCTAGATTTATCAGTTGAGAGTAATTGTTAGGTTGACGATAGATGGAAGAACACATAGAATAAGTGAATTGTGTTATGAAAAATATACCATCAAGGAGTGTATTATGGTTTTCCAAGAACTCATTACTAAAAATCCCATAAAGGATCATAGAAAAAGTTGCGGCCAGTAGCAAGCACATGAGGAAGATAAAATCCGGTTTAATCTTGCCACAGAAGTTTATGATCAAAAGCTTATTATGAAGTGATAGTCCATATGCATAAAATAGTTGAGAATAAGCACATAAGAGTGCCACAATTTCTGACCTGCATATTCTCCAAAGAAGTCAACAAACTCTTCAATTTGTCCGAAGAAATCCGGATAGAAACTCCATCTTCGACAACAGAAATCTACAAAACTGGGTGGAATATGATTGTATAAACTAATGATCGCATTTAGAGTTCGAAACTAGATTCCCCTAAGATGACACTTTATATCTACTTTTTATTTCATGCGATCCGTCATCATAATTTGATATTAGCGTCGCAACACTTCTAGCACCCACTTCCGTTCCTGATATGTATCCTTCGCAAAAGTCTTCGAACATTTCGCACGTTGTGTCGACCGCTACTTGGAGATTTCGCCTCACTAGATGTTGGTCGGGCGAATCTACTTGCAATCTCGGAGAGATTGCGAGCTATATTGTTCCGTGAGGCATTCCAGTATTGATTGCAAAAAGATGCTCAGGAGGTCGAACTAATGAATTGCATCCTGAAAGCCTACATCACGAACCCCCCGGCCGCTATCTTAGGATTTGTTATGTTTCCCAATCACGTGACTCCACGGTAACCGTGCGAATCCCTGCAATTATTTAACCCGGCCTGTTTCTTCATCGTTCACAAAAATTCTATGGCTTTTCTGGTGGCTGACATTTGTGAAGTTTTAACTTCTTCATAACTGTTTCTCAATGCTCGTCGAATTGACACTTCCTGGAACCCTGGAGTGTCACGTTCCATCGTGCACTTTGTCACTGGAAAACCCGTAAACTTTAGCGGATCGCAATGAGTTTCTGCCCACATCAGTGAAATATTAAGTCAGAAAATCTGGAGGAATGACAGGCGTTTTTGAGCAGTGGTGGGGTCGACTCAATGGCTCAATAAAAAGGAATAAAGCTCTCGGAGTTGATCAAGCACTGAGGGATGCACCATGCATTTTTCTTCAAATTTTTAATTTCGTTTGAGGTGATTGATTGCATGTCAGCCCTTTACAATGACTCGCGGTGGCCTCCCGCTGTACCGACTCAGTGGTGCTTATACTGACAGACAAGCCCGAGACCAGTCCGCTACCGATTCACCGACCCCGGAGAAATGGATGCTTGGTGAGCCATGAGCGCGAGATCGAACATTGCATTGACCTGGTGTACAACGCAGAGCACCTCTAAGCATTGCGCTACATGCACTTCTAATGACCCATACTTGTGATTAATGTAATAACAATAATATATTGTTATAGCTTGATTGAAGCAAAAAATGAGGAAAAACCTTTCCAAAATACCTGAAATCCACTGTTTTTCAATCCACCATCGATGATTATAAACGATGCGCCAGTAGCTGAAAGAATTCCAAAATCTTTGAGTAGACATCACATCTAATTTGTAGTAGGTTCTCCAAAAATCAATGTCCTATTTCAGATAATTTGGCCCAAATAAACACTATCAATCGTGATAAAAATCCCTAAAATTCACACATTCCACCAAGGATAAACGAGTTTGAGTTGCATGAAATTCTAGGCTTCTACAGGCGATAACGCCGTTGAAAAAAATTCCGACGTCTGCTCGGTTTTCGACGGACTTTTCACCAAGGAGGTTTTCAAAATGGTTGATGAAGTAGTGTCTGATAGACGAGAGGTCTGGAAAGCATGTTGGATGAAGCAATGCTTTATAGATCATCTCGTCCAACTTCCGTAACATCAGTAGTAATGCCGTAAGTTGTCGAAGAAGAGGATTAGTCTCTTTCTAATTTCAAAGCGGGCACAACTGTCGAGTTCTCAAACGTGATTCTTCACTGTAATTGTGCCACTCTCACTGAGAAAGCTTGATTCATGAAAAACGGCTGCAAATCACCAAACGGTCACCATAACCTCTTCCTGCCGCAAATTCAACCTTGGAAAATTCCGGCTGCAGGGTTTGGTCGCGGTTCAAGCACCAGACGAATCGTGAGATGACTGGTATTCAGTGAGCATTCACTTCTCGTCGCACATCACAACACGGTCAAGAAGCGGACGGTTCTGGCTGCATATAAGAAGCGCTGATGACAACTCAAAATGACGAATTCTGTGATTGCCATTCATTTCGAGAGGTCTTCTTTTTCAACCTTCCTCGCACCAAAGCCTTCAGCCCACCGTCGTCAACAGAAGAAATATGTCACCGGATCTTCTCATTTACACGTTAAATTCCCTTCGACAAAATTTCCGAAACCTGGGTCGCATTAAGCATCGAGTTACACCTGTCTATACCCATATCTCACTGATTTTACAAGTTGTTTGCGCTGCGACCGTCCAAGTTTGACTACGTAGAAGTAAACTTGTGACGAGGTATATTCTGACGTCGGAGAATATGACCTAAAAAGTTTGTTCAGAACAATAACCAAGACTGACTGTTTACTCACCTCGGCAAAGAAAGGTTAATCGAAACCTTTTTTTTATGAGCAGGAGCGAGGTTGTTAATAGTAAGATCTACTGAATAGAATTCAACTCATTGACGGGCTACGTTTCGAGAAATCGCCTTAATGAGGGCTGTTTTTACTGCTGTTAAGTCTCCCAGTATTCAAGGAACAAAACATGCGGGATTTTGTGAGGCCTTTTCCAGAGATTGGGAGACACAAAACAACAAGACGGCTCAAAATCAGGCGATATTGTTGAAATGTCAGTTATTTTTTTTTACTGTATTGACATCTATTCAATAAATCCTACTATCAACAAACTCGTTTGTCCTCATCAAAAGATACACTGAGAACATGGTTTATATGGCAAATCGATTATACGGAGCAAAATAGCATAGAAAAAAGCATTCTAATGGTACATAGTGGCACGATATTTTAGAGAAGTGCTGCGAAAAAGCACACAGCAAATGATTTTGACAACCTGACATTGATCTCCGGATAACCCAGCAAAGAAATTGAGCACAGTTAGTACAAACTATTCTTCCACTTCATAGACGTTCAGCACCGAAATTAAGAAAACCTTACCCTGTCTGGTAGATTCTCGGGCGAATACCTGTGTAGAGTAAAACCCATCTGCCTCATCACAAACCAGATGGCTATCAGCCGATAAATTAACACTAGTCGCCCATGCTATCATAGTTCGATTCAAGGATATGATCTCATCCAGCTTAAAAAAAGCCATTATGAATCAAATCTATTACGAGTGTAAAGAAACTTGAATTTTGAAATACACTTGAATTGAAAAAAATTCTCGACGACAAGGACAAAAAATAGAGCTCTGGGCATTGATGAAACAATCTCTGAGGTAAACCCATTTATGTTGAGTGATGTGCAAAACTTTCGCGTCAGGCGGGACTAGAACCCGCACCTCATTCTTTCCGGGAATCCGTGCTCTATCCGTTACACTACTGACGCCCATTTTGCACATCGCTCTTTCTACGCTACATCGCATTATCTGTCAGCCGCCAGCCGTCAACGGCCTGGCCCGGGTAGTCGATCTCGACATTGAATCCAGTTACACTGACAGATATTGGGTATTAGGATCAAATGAAATTCTTTTTGCTTAACCGCTTTAGCGGTGGTATGATGTTACACAAATGTATACCCATTGATGTAGAGTGAGGTATGTCGGGAAAGTGGTGATCCCTGAGATATGCGCCACTCATTCGACCTTATGGGGCACCGTTTGAGGTGACTGAATGCATACCTGGCTTTTGCAATGAATCGCGGTGGCCTATCGATGCATCAAATCTGCTATCATCCTCTCGAACAAGCCTCGAAGGATGGAACCCTTGGTGGGTCTTGAACATGGGACCAAACCATTGACCACGTGCGTCGCAGAGCACCTCTAACCAGTGCGCCTCACCTGCCCCTAATGAGAACTACAAAATACTATAGTATATGATAGTATATGTATCGAAGGGCACGCGTGGGAGCAGTGGTTGGAAGTGCCTTACGGCACACACTTGGCCGATTGCTTTATTGCGCCCTAGGCTGATCAAATCTTTCTTCACGAGTCGGCGAATCGGTACCAAACTTGTTTGGGAAGATAGCAGCACTGACCTGATACGTCGATGGGCCACCGCGAGTGATTATTAGAGTCAAATATGGATTTATTTACTTCAAACAATGCTAGATGAAGACTAAAGAATGCATGGCAAAATCCATCAGGGATTGATCAACGCCAAGAGTTTGATCCTTTTCCTTTTTTATTAACGCCAAATAGTGCTATCTTTGTAATCTTCAAAGTAACACTAACGTCGTTCTTTGCACATTTAGGGATTTCAACCAATGTTACGTCATTACTGAGCGTAACTGTGCAACCGACAAGGTGTTTCATGCGAAACGACCAACTATGAAAATCCGTAAATACCTGGAAACAACAAATTGAACTCTAAATAAACCAGAGGTTTTATGAAATCTCACCAACTTTCAAGACGGTCTGCGATGTTTCGGTGTGAATAAACAGCGTCCCTTCCAACGATATTTACAACAGGTGATGGATACCCCGAAACAATAAGCTTCAATAATGTTAACGGAAATGATGAAACAAAAAATATCATTGAATTTGTAAGAACTGAATCGAAAATTAGTGATGTGGGAAAACTAACAACTATATTTGAGGCCTAAACGAAACAATAGACGATTTGGACAAGCCATTGCCCATGATAATTCAGCGTCGTGTAGAAACAGTGCAATGAGGAATGGTGAACTTGGAATACTTAAGCTTGTAAAATCCTGAATAAAACAGTAGATAGCGTATGTAAACGGTACACTGCAGCTTAAAAGAACCATTCAAAACAATTACCTGCAAAGTAGGTGGGAAGAAAAGGATATGCCGTGGAAGCGGTGATAGCGCTATAGGAACAGAATGAATTGCCGGTAGACGAGTACAAACTTGACGCACACCGGCTTGGTCAGCATCGCATGATGTCGAGTAGATCTAAAGTGATAAAGAAGAAGTAATTGAATGGCCTGTCGCTGAGATATAGAGACAGAGCGTAAGTGACCTGGATATCCTGTGCATAACGTTCAAAGGTAAAGAGAAATCTGTAAGATCGACCCGCTGCCAAACAAAAGCACTTCATCTAATCCAATCGAGGCAAATCCGCACGAGTGCACACAAAAGACACTCATAGAATCCACTGCAACATAGAAAATAATATAGCACTCACGAGGTTTACAAGAGGAAAGTAGTCTGAATACAAATGTAAAGTTATAAATTATTGAGAAAGGATGCTATACGCATTAGAAAAAAATTGACAGGTGCTCAAAATATGGTAAAACTGCCGATAATCACGAGCATGCTGCTGGTTCGACTCCGCTCAGACATCAACGCCCATCCTTTCGGGGTTAGAAAATTCGTATCAGACTTGCCAAGGATACCTTAGCTCCCATAACCCACGTAAGAACGCTCCTAGCACGGTCATTTCAGGCCTTCAAGGAGAAATCACTTGATTGTTATTCGCGATCTGTACCTGGGAAAAATATGTTCAAGTAAGGACTGAACGTACAGGTGAAAACTCGAAGACGCTCGTGGATGCTGGATGAGAGAACACCAACTGAATGCAAGTATTGAGAACTCAATAATAGATGTGAGGATGGATCATGCAAACTGACATGATAAAAGACTTCTAAGCATTCTACATCCTCTGTAAACTAAGACAAATGACTCATTGGCGCAGTGGTTGAAGAGGCCCTGCGATACACACGGGTCAATAGTTCGGTCACGCGTTCAAGCCTCTCCGAGCCTTCCATTTCCAGAGGAGGTAAACTGGTACCAGACTTGTCTGGCAGGAAAGCACCATTGACTCGATACATCGGTTGTCTATCACGAGTCATCTGTGAAGGCTTCACCTCTAATAATGATGGAAGATTGGCATGGCACATCCCTTAAGAATGATCAACACTGAGGGCTTTATCCTTTATACTTTTACACTAAATGCCATGAAAATCTCAGCTCTTCCTGAGCACGACTTTTCCTCGCATTCCTCACTCACAAAGGTCTTCGAACTGCTGGATATAGCTTCAGCTGTATTTCAAAAGTATAGACAGCCATGAATTTCCATGAATTGTGACATTCGACTCTAGCCCAGACACAAGGACTGTCGCAGTACCATTCCCACAAGTGGCTACCAGGAAATGAGCCGATCTCAGCAAACCTAGTACCAATATGCTTCCCTCGGAGCCACGGAGGTTTCCAGATTCGCTCACAACCAATCCATCGATTCAAGAAAACTGATGGCTTTCTATGGAAGACAACCCATCAGCGGCTGGTTGCTGAGGGCTGCTATGAATTCTCTCAAGAGAAGAGCGGTAGCAAAACAGTGGTCTCGATGAAGTAGTGGCATCACATGCTCACGCTGCGGGTGGAAAGTATTAACCCTCAACTAGATCTAACGCTCTACATATCATCCAGTATAATTGCATATATAATTGTAGCATCGCAATACTGCTAAGAGAGAGGTAAAATAGAAATTCTTGAAGTATAGGAGAAGGCCAAATCCTGGAAGCATCCGACGTGGAGCTATCAAATTTGCTAGTGATTACGCACTTGTAAAAATACTAAAAATACAAAAAAAACCTGAGGGAATTGATTGGTGAGCAAAAACGCGGCCTCAGGCGGGACAGCTAACATAGAGATGTTGAAGAATGAGTGGTGGCGCAAAAGTGTTTCTGTGGTGCAGTGGTAGAGCACGTGAGCCCGGTGTGGACGAAACGCGGGTTGATACCCGGATGGGACCGTGTTTTTGCTCACCACTCAATTCTCTTAACATATACGAAACATCATATCACTGCGAAATACAGTGAAATGGTTACGAAATTTCGAGCACACAAAGGAACTTCAGCATGAATGCTGCCTTTCATGAAATACAGGCTTCACTTACCTTCACAAATTTTAGCTACGCATGTTAGATTTTTCTTCAGGACTACTGTAACTGGAAGCCCTTCCTTCAACTTAGTGATTGTGAAGTCTTCATCAACCTTAGCCATTTCGCCATTGGAATTGATGATTAGGAAATTTGGTCGAGTAGGCGTTGGTAAGGCACACGCTAGTTCGTCCTCCAATCGTAGCTCAGCCACACGACGGGTAACAACGTGTCGTTTACGAGATTTCTAAAACAACTATGACTTATCTAATCTTTGTAATCAACTGTTTTTGAGCCCTCACTTGAAACAATATAATTTGATAACATATATTTTGAGCCTTTCATGAGGTCTGTTATGACACTTTTTGAGTGCTGGACACGTTTTCCGGCTTTTTAGCCCCATCAGTAGCACGGTGAATTTCGTTTGAGCCAATTTTTGTAAGAGCATATATCCCCTAGATATGAAGGAATCGACGACAAAGATGTTACATCGCACGTTTAGAGGGGAAATTTCACTTTACACCGCAGATAGAACACAGCTCAAACAAAAGGCACCGTGCTACTGATGAAGCTGAAAAGACGAAACACATGCCTAGCACTTTATGAATGCCATGACAGACCTCATGAATTGCTCAAAGTATGTAATAACACCATACTTTTTCAATCTTTTGTGGACGGAAGAAGTTGTATTCGGTGAGCGATTTTTAGCGGTTATATTCGTAGGATAAAGCTTTTTGGAAGAATTTTAGTCGTCATTCAAGAGCTCAAGTTTCGGAAAATTCAACACTGCCCTTAAGGAGTTTTTATTGCGCCGTAGCAGTGAGAATAAAATTATGTTCCACACTCGGAGTGTATTGTTTGCACAGCTAGGAGTCTGTGGATAGCTTTTCATTGTACTAAACTAATTACTCATTCGATAGCACAAATTTCCATGATTGCGAAACCAAACTAGTTTTTGAGAAAAACTTCCGAATATGCTGAAGGAACGAAAGGAATATTACGTTTCACACTCGGAGTCCCCTTCGCAGATAAGCGCTATATATGCAGAAGAAGTATGCGCAGAGAAAATTATGGAGTAATTTCTTTCCAAATGAAGAGGAGAAATTCCATCAGATAACGGAAATCGCGCGCCGCTGGTAAAAACCAATTAAAAGCGGTTTGCAAAGGGCTAAATGGTGATGGTGGAACGCTCAAGAAAAAAAAAAAATAAGAGTTCGAGCAGTTAACAAAGGAAATCCTTACTTTTTTAGGTTTCACCGCAGTATTCTTCTCGTCCATGCCAAACTCCACACCATTCACTGGTGTCGTCGCACCAGGCTTCACGCCATCTCTTCAAAGTAAAGCATGTATAGGTATATACATATAGATATTATATATATGTACACATGTACGTGTATATACACAGATATACATCTACATACACATATGTATATGCACTTATACACACGTATATATATATATATATACTATATATATATATATATATATGGAATATATGCAAATAAACATAATGTTACTGCTTGTAGATCACCTAAAAACGACACTACGTTTCCTTTCAACGGTATCCGAAGTCTCCGAACTTTGGGACTCCAAGTCCAATGATTTTGGTGCACGTGTTTTCAACACCCCACGTGCCGTTCGGTTTCCAGATGATGTTGACGGAGAGGCATCATCAGGATTTCTGGAATAACAAGTTAACATGCCTACACAGTAAAGGAATGGTAAAAAATTGCTAGAACAGATAACGGGAACAAATATTCGCCATAATAATCATTGCCAAAGAGGACAAAAGCAAGCATCAGAAGTTTCAAATGAGTAGAGCAATGAACAAACGATCTATAAATTGGTTGATACCAGGATAAGTTATAAAGCAGATTTTAGTTCTCGTCATGAATATGCTATTCGTGCTAAAGAAGAAAAATGTACACTGTATAAGATTTCATTACACGAACCATATCACCACCGCTTCTAGAAAAAGAATATAACCACGCTATTTTAAGTCATGCGGGAACAAATGAACATTGTTCCTCATTCGCCTTACAAGAACTTTTCACAGGAGCGTCAGTAATGATCGAAAGCTTAAGTCTCTAGCTACAGCCTTACTGGCCGGTTTTTCGAAAATATTTTTTACCACGCTGTAAAATCCAAATTAAAATAATACTTCACATCGGTCACGCGCCTTCATTTTATAACGCGTATAATTTGCTGGAAGCACGAAAAGCGTATCATCATGTAGAGGACATCTCGTAGTATCTGAGTCAATTGTTTTATAAAGGTTTTCTATCAAAGTGGAGAAAAAATTTCCAACTGAATAACAAGTTGCACCACGCATGTCTAACCCGTCAGGTCATCGACTGATCGCCCCGCCTCCTAGCCCGTAGATTAGCCACTAAACATGCCGCCAGATATGTGAAACCTTATCTTATTTTCTCCCCTACACTGCAGTGAAACAGTGTTTCCAAAAAATAAGCACAGCGCTGGAATCATTGAAACGTAAGCTGTCGAATGATTACTAATAGTTTGATGAAAGAGCTCTGTCAGGTGAGGAGGAAAACAATTCATCTACAGCGCTATCAAAAGCTTTTCCAAAACAACCATATTTCTGAGTTTTTCGAGACTTGTGCTAACGAGAGAACACCAGCATTCTTAAGAAAGAGTTCTGTCCAGCGAGATATAAGGCAGTTAGGAGAAAAAAACGCGTGATTGTGGGACACATAATTTTATTTTGAATTTCACAGCGTTATAATGAAAACTCTTCAAAACACGGCCTTGAAGGAATGTTGCCTGAGACTTAGGCTTTCGAATTACTGCTACACTCTTATGAAGAATTCTTATACAGCGAATGAGGGCAAATATTCATTTGTTCTACTATAACCGAAAAGCATCAAACCACAATTCAACTCTTTCGATACTATGCTGATTTTGCGCGCGGAACGCGGCGCGGTCGAACGATTGACAGGGTGCACTCGAATGACAATCTTGTAACCCTTTAATGAACTTTTGAACTTTATCGCCACTAAAAATGGTTTTGTGGACAGAGAAAGATAGAATTGACTGAAGAGATCTCAATAAGGCTATGAGCGTCAGGAGCTATGAGAATGCTTTCTGTAACTGTACAGAATGTCACATTCCTAAGTGTTGCCTAATCTTAACAAATATAGTCGTTATCATTCCATGAATCCTCAACCTTCCCTTCACCCGTCAGCTAAGAGAAAAATGTATTAAATTCCTTTTTGTGGCGTGAGTTTCTGTAACTGTACACAATGTGACATTCCTAACTGATCTTAGCAAAATAAATCGTTATCGTTAGATCTCATCGGAATCAAATTGAATATAAGGAGCTAGTGTTCTACTAGACGATATTCTTGACCGGTATTTTATCGGAAACTCTTATCAGTACATCTCATGGCTTGAGAAACTGAGTGCTGCAGAGAAATAGCATTCTACTAAACAAATTCATAGCCTTCAAATCCACATATAACCTTGAAGGAGAGCTTTCGGGAGTTCTTACACTCCTATCAAGAGTCCTATCCACCCCACAAACACAGTCCTGGCAACGAGTCCTTCTACGTTCCTACCACGCTATACTACGTCCATATCTCTGCCTCTTTGTCGTTACATTTCCTTTGGATAATCTATCTTCAAAGACTGAATTTTACGTGCAGACATAACCATTCAGAGTCAATCACAAATAATGCTTTGCAATGAACAATAAAAGAATCAAATTTTCGGCGAATAATACTGCCCCCCCCCCCCCCCACATGTAATGATCGTTCTATAAGGTGATTGCACATTATGAAATCCTTTTTCGATTATCATTTAAAAAATAAAAAAATATATTTTCGGTTTATTTGTAGCACTCTGATGAAACATTATCTTCACTACACGCTCATATACTTTTTGCGCATATATAACGTTATGTGAGAAGAAAACTCCGAAGAGGAAGCGCAATTTTAATTTAGCTCTCACAGAGCACGAAACCTCAAAAACAAAATTAGCCTCGCGTTCGCCGAGATTTGTGCTATTGAGTGAGTTTTAGTACAGTCTATTACAGAAAATGATCCAGGGACCTTAGCTGAACAAACAAAGCAAACCGAACGCAATACACAATTTTTTTTTTTGCTGCTACAGCGTACTAAAAAACCTTCCCAAAAAACAAGCACACTGTTGGAATTCGCCGGGATTCTTATTTTCAAACGACTACTGAAATTCTATAAAAAAAAGCTCCTTCTAGCGATAAAAAAGACCTCTGAAAAACTGAGGCTAAGAGATTTATCGTAGATAAAGGGTTAATAGCACTTCTATCACTACTGAACAGACCTTTCCGCATTCTCTTTTATCGTCTTTTCGTATTGCTCAATACGCACTAACATAGCAGCACATGGTGTACAGACGCGGGCTTGAGTTTGCTGGAATAAACCGCGATTTGAAGGTGCCGAGAATTTCATAAACTTTGACGAACCTTTTTGGCTCCTCTTTCATGTACTGTAAAATAGCTCGTTCTTTACAACATGATCCGCACGCCACACGACCACAAGCTCGACAATGGTGACGACGATTTAGTAGTGAAAATTTCGAGTTACATAGCATACATACAGTGCAATCATCATCAGGAATCCAATACGGTTTGGACTAAACAACAATAGTATTAACGATACTGAGAAAAGAATATATGATGGATACCTTTCCAAGTTGTAGTTCACTTTCCGTAAGCCTCATAAGGTCAGATTCCTGCGACAAATCATGGATTGTGGCGATAACCTAAACTACAGACTCTTTCGTTCAAACCTCAAAAAATTTACAGAAAAATAATAAAGAAAGAACAAACCGGTGCGTCGAACCTTTCACAGGATTCAGGAGATGGCAGGTCGTGTACCTGTAAAAATTCAATTCATTTACTACGGCTGGAAGGAAAATTCTGTGGCACCATTATAAACATGAGATGACTCCCACGCATATCATGGAACATTACGGTTTCTTATGCGAGATTTTTCCACTTGAAGCCTAGATATCATTCGGATTCGTTTCCACTGCTACAAGCCTCCGCTATGTCCAACGATACAATCGAAATTTGTGTCCTATTGCATCACTATTTGAGAAAGGGTCTTTCACAGAGAGCTGCAGTCGATGAAATCAACGAAGTTGAAGCGGAAGGCAGAACAAGCAAATCTGCAGCTGAACACTGATTTCAACGCTTATCAATGCCAGAGGTCTTGATTTGGAGAACAAGACTTCAAGACTTCAGGACGTCCAACAAAGTTGAACAACGAAAATTTGGTTGCTGCTTTGGAAGATAAACCGCCGTTGAGCGCACACGAATTGGCTTGGCACTTTGGCCAGATCAGAAACTTGGCGGACCGATAGAGAGGAAGTCGTAGAAAACGATGGCCTTTATTTTGAAGAATAGTTATGACTGCCTCTGTTCGCAATTGATACATAAATTTCCAATTTTCTACAAGTATCCCAGAACTTTATTTCCAACCTAATAAGTCATATTTCATGGAGAGTTCAGCATATATAGTCACCTCACGCACTGCCGTTTCACATTCGATGGCCGCTTCCAATCCGCTTGAGCTGTCTTCAGGCTCGGTTTCATCGGTGCGCATATACGAATTCGCTGACATGTCTTCTCGAGCAACTTCCACATATTCGCTAAGATAGAACAATGAACAATGCATATCCATATATGTACGTATAATGCATTACGTGAATATATGCTTATATGTATACATATGCGTACATATACATATGTGTATACGTAGTACAGACACGTGTATACATATGTATAGACAGATGCTTAGCTATTTAGACTTTGCAGAAGCCGTTATCACAATAGACTGCAGATTTCAGCACATCTAGTTGGTCCGTCAGGATCTCCACGTAATAGTTTGCCTTGCTTTCAATTTTATTACCTTCGCGGAAAGAAAGTTTGGGTACCATACATCTGATTTTAGATATTCTCTTAACGGAAAGCAAGCATTAATTGGGAGGCGCAACTTCTTTTCCTATGAGTCTTCATCGTATCAATGTGAGTAGGCTTCTCATGATACACTAAGAAGTAATTTTGGAAGTCCTGAAGAAATCTATAAATTACTTCAATCACAATTGGTGGTCTTGAAAGATGCTTAAAAAATCATTCCAAACTTCCAGCAACGTCAAAGACTAACCGTGATTGCTGACATTGATTCGAACCATCTGCAACTTCTACTGTTTCAAATGACGACCGAACGGGTTCACCGGCGCCCTTGACAATAGGCGTGGTACCTCCAGTCTCCTCTGCATTGTTCACAGTAGATTGTGACTTCGTAGCTTCTTCGTTTTGCTTACAGAGAATGGTGACTTCTTCTATGGTTGTAAATGCTGGCGAATTTCTTCGTAATACGGTCTCACTATCAGTGTTTTGAACGTCGTTAGGCACGTGTGCAAATTCTCCTAATTTATCACTTTCCTCCCATTTCAGGTTGTCCTTCTGAGCGATGTTACTTTTCTCGATCTCAAGTTGTTCTTTAGGACAAACTGTGATCTCTGGCAATTCTTCCACAGTTGAAGGTGAAGAAAAATCTCTGTTATGATTCTTTGCATTCTCATCACCTCATTATTTCTTCGTGTTAATTTGATCCCTGAATTCTTATCTTGAAGAGTGTTATTTCCGTTTCCACGGCTTGTTTCATCACTATCATTTTTTTCGTCTGTACATATTGAGGATAACTCCGCAGATTCTGTCGCTCCATTTTCACTAGATACTTCCTTATTTCCAGCTTCCTCTACATTCTTCTCCAAGAAAGGTTCTAGCGCATCCTCAATCTTGCTTACGACACTATCGAGCACAGCCTGTACGACTGCTTCAACTTCATCTCGTATCGACTCATTGCCTAAAAAAAGTCATCAGAATAAACTCAATGTGCTACCTAATTGACGCAAAGGAATGAATCTTATGTGGTACTTAGTTGATGCAGTGGAATGAAAACGATTTTTTTCACCTCTACCACACTCAAAGTTTCGAAACAACTACTTAGAAATTCAAGGCATCTTAGTGATAATACGAAATGTACTTATAACTTAGACATTTTTGAAAGTTAGCATTGAATTAACCTATATTCTTAGAAAGGCATATCTCAGACCAGACTAAATAATCGAAAGACACGCATCTTTGGTAGAGATAAAAAATATGAAACACAAAGCTCTCGGCGATGATCAGTCTCTGAGAGGATGCACTTATACTCGCCTTCTAGCATCGTTAGAGATGTCTGAACGCACGTATAACCAATGAACAACTAGCGGTGGCTTATCGGTATATCAAAATGGTGCTGCACTGTTCCTAAATAAGTATGGTACCAAATCACCAATCCAGGGGAAATGGAATGCTCGATGAGTCTTAAACACGGGATCGAACCATCGATCACGTTTCTATCCACACTAACCACGCCGCCACAGGAGCACATACCAACAATACAAGTAAGTATTGTTGTTGCAAAATCTGATCAGCTGGAGGAAATAAAGTCATTGAGGGCAACTGGCCTCCATTTGGCATTTAAAGTATTTCTCGCACAGGTAGATATCCTGACAAAGTGGAAATCGGTAGGCAAGAGGCTTGACTAAGCATGGTGCTTGAGGCTTAGTTTCATCGTCCAGCTCATCCATTTTTGCACGTCGGTGATGCGACGTGTAGCCGCGCTTCATCATAGAGAAGAATTGATTCCTCTCTAGTGACCAAGGAAAAGTACGTGATGAAATTTCTGGTACCTCTCGTCGATTTGCTGGACGTCCTTCCTCCGCCGTTGAGGTCGCATGGGGTGCAGTGATTAGAGATGCCCCTGCAGAGCACACGGTCTCTGGTTCGATCCTGCGTCCAAGGCTCACCAAGTCTTCTATCCCTCTATATTCATTCATGAGGGGTCGACAAATTAGTAGTAGACTCGCCTGAGAATATAGCAGGACTAATCTGGTAGATCGGCAGACTGCCACGAGCCCATTGTGAAAGTTAGATTTGCATTTAGCCAGCTCTATCAGTGCTTGATGAAATCGAATTCATGGCGCATCCCTCAAAGATTGATCGACATAGAGCTTCATCCTTTATTGATATTTCAGCGCCGTAATCGTTTCACTCTGAGTCAGGAACTTGTAATGAATGGAATCAACTTTACATCACCAAACGGTCAGTACGATCTTCTTTGATGCAGTTTTGATATTCGTTATTCAATTCGTGCAGCATTAATGCTAAAATCCTTCGACTTCCCAAGATGCTTTGAAACAGTTGAGATGCATGCACAGATCTCTTCTAGAAGTTCTTGAACTGCTGTGCGTTGATTAGATTCCAAGAACAACTTCAAATCAGCGCTAAAATTAGGACTTCCACGACCTCTTAATCTTTAAGGTGTACTTCGCGACAACAGAATTTTTCACTGTTGCGCCGCGCGTTCGTTTACACTTCCTTGACCCCATAGCTCGTTTATGTTCTGTGTCATTTGTGCAATATACCGTTCGTTGAATTTGTAGAAATAAATTTGTTAAATTGTCCTTTTGCTATGCCTGATAATCATTATTTGAGCCACGCATGTCAGTAGTCTGTCAAATAGGGCTCTTATAGAGCCCGATACACTGTTTCGATCTTGCGATTCGTCAGTTGGGCAGTTACCCTTTCGCGTCTTTTGCTAATCTCTGTGGGTGCTCCAGTTCCCACACTAAGAGTTAACGACGACGAACGTTTTACACTCTATGTCCAGTAAAAATCTCACCGAACATAGAGTGTTGTACACTCGATAGCTCTTGGCTGGTATTGACAGACCACTGACATGTGTGGCTCATATAATGATTATCAGGCATATTGAAATTTGAGCAGTGGTCTTCAGAAAACACTCGAAACGAAAGTTTGTTCTTTTGATATTTGAACCTTTGCATTCTTTTATACACTTCATAAGAAGACAGAAAGTCAGGAAAGAAGTGGCAGTTGATCAGAACGTGCTGATGGGTGTCTTCCCAAGGATAGCAGTAAACAAGACTCCACTACTATAAAATTTTATCTAGAAAAGTATAACGCAGTTTCTCTTCAGAATGAGGTTCAAGTGTGACTAGAAATTACCTGCACAAGACAAAGAGTTGCTAAACTGATTTGCTGTCTCAGTTTCAACAGCAGTAGACAGGTGTTCAGCTGCAAAATCGAAATCAGATCAGAGCTGTTGAACATAAAGATCAACCATGTTCACTGTACTGTTCCGCTAACCACTTATAAGTTTATCAATGAAGAAGTTTGGTCTCACTAACGGTAGAAGATTAACCGAGAACAGAGAAGTTATAACGTCAAAAAGAATAAAATAAAAATAACATGATCAGACGTAATGTTAAGGTGTAAAAACAACGCAAATGCAGCAATAGTACTACGTAACATCGAAACTCACGGGAAGAGAGGGTGTCATCGAACTTGTTTAGATACTTTAGAACCTCCTCATACTCTCTATCAAATTCCGACTCCTCCTGCGCTTCACATGCGACTTCAAGAGAGCAATCGCCATCGGAAATCTGAGGCACCTTAACGCTATATAGCATATAAGCAAACGCAAAACCTATGATCAAGATCCTAGAGAAACACTTAACCCGTTCGGGACACAGTGTACCTGTCCTAGTACACGATTACTTAGGGACCTCTGTCTCTAGACAAAGCGTTTTGCCTCGAACTTTCAATAATCATTCGAAAGCTTAAATCTTGGCGAATTCAACAACGCGCATCTTTTCTAGAAAGACCTCAGTGCACCGTAGGCGGCGAGAGTAAAGTTATATTTCACACTCAAATTGCTGCATTTGGACAGTTGGATCTCTAGATGGCTTTTCACTGGACTTTCAGAAATCACTTTATAGCACAACTTCCGTCGAATTATAAAACAGTTCAGTTTTTCGAAAGATCTCCATAGACCGCTGTAAGAACAAATAAATACCAGTTTCACATTCGGAGTTTTCTTTCCACGTAAATTTTAGCACGAAAAGCATACAAGCGTATACACGAAAACATGGGAACTCAAAATAATCGGAAAAACCTAGGCTTTTTTTCCAAAACGGATATAAAAATCCTGATGGAATAACAAAAATCGCACACTGCTCAAGAATCGCGCCACGCAATCGATAAAACGGCATCCCGAACGAGTTAAATTTGTACGTTTACATAAACTGCATCGCTCTAAGCTGACATGTAACGATTCAAATATAGAAAGATCTAGAAACACAATTTAAAGCTTCTATGCAAACAATTTTCCTAGACCAATGGAACTCCAGACAGGAGTTAAACCCTCGTTTCAAACATATCGAAGGTGCATGATACCACTACACCACTGAGGCCACTGCTCTGCTACCACTCCCTCTTCGATATAAAGCGTCTAGTGGTAGCAAAGCGGTGACCTCGTTGGCGCAGTGATATCACCCGCCTTCGACAAAGTGAAACGGCTAGTTCAACTCCCGCCTAGGGTCGCAAGTTTTGCAATTCACTCAGTATCCTGAATAAATATTATAACAGCATAAAACTTCTGTAAGAGCGGTATGATTATTAAAAAAAACTCACCAACTGTGGATTTCTTTAGCTTATGCATCACCTTTGATGAATGTACAACACCTACCTCAACGAGAATCTCCTTCGTTTCACTCTTTACTGCACTATTGGGAAGAACTGTGGAGTCGTAGTTTGCTTCGCCTTTATTTCCTGTCGCCTGAATTATCAAAATTCCCTCAGAAATCAATTAAGTAAACATAGGTGCCTTTTGACTCATCTAAGATATTCGTGATGAACCTCCAGATTTTTTGCAATGAGACCTATTCAGGCGCTTTCAAAGGGACGATCTATCTTTGATTGATCAGACGACATTTCAACGGGGAGTTCTAGATAAAACCATTTCGATATCAAGCTCAGAAATTTACAAAGTTTCTCCGAATTTTGAAAAACGATAACAGAAAGAGTTATAGCACAACCGATGCTTTGGTAGTGAAGTGGTTAGCATGTGCCCACCGAAAAAGGTGAGAGCGGGTTCAACTTCACCCGAGGTTTGAATTTTTACCTATCACTCGACATTACTGTCATCTAATTGAAACAAACAACATGATCTATAGTATTTATGACTTTTCAGAGTCATGGTCTAGCAATTCTAGTGCTAGACACACTTTTCGGCTTTCATAACAAGCCTCATCTGTATAACGGTGTCTTTCGGTTTAACCGAGCCTCTACAACTAGGAGCATAGGCGCCGAACACGTAAAACTGTACGTCAAGTGAAAAGATCACTTGGCATTACAGTGACTTACATCGATTGCTCGATGGCTGGTAAAATGCATAGAGCCATACCTTTTCATTCGACTGTTTTGAGACCCCACTCAAAATTCGAAATAGTATGATAGCCTATAAGCTGACAGTGGATTTCGAGTCTTCATGAAGCCTGCTATGGGCACTTAAACAGCGCAAAACACGTGTTTCAGCCTTCCAGTCTTGTCATTTGCACGGTGCCTTTTCGTTCAGTCAGTTCCTCGGGTATCTCTCCCTATACAGAGAAATCGACGGCGAACTTTATATGCTGACGAACGGTGAAACGATATCCGTGGCGTTTTTTCAGAGTGTCGTGTGTGATTGATTGTCAAGTGTATAGCGCATGGCTTTTACGTGGGCATATGTAACAAACACTGCAATCGACTATTTTGAGACCTCGCTCAAGAACAATATAATCTGACAGTGCATTTTGAGCCTTTCATGCGGTCTGTTATGCGCGCTCAAGTTCATCGTCCACTCATCTATATAGGGGTAGATCTCCGAGGAACTGACTGAACAAAAGGTCACCGTGCAGCTGACGAGGCTGAAAGGTCGAAACACCTTTCTTCCACTGCGTAAGTGCGCATAACAGACCTCATGAAGGCTCAAAGTACATTTCAAGATTATACCATTCTCAAGTGAGATCTCAAGATAGTCTACTGCTACGTTTGTTACACCTGGTAGGATATTCAAGCCTTTCAGAGGTCTGGTATGGCACTTCCATGCTAGAAGTACGCTTCGGCTTTCTAGTTGTCATTGTAAGGGCTTGGCTGGAGCGAAATGTACCATGCTCATGAGCCTTACTAGAAAGCCGAAACGCACGTCTAGCACTTGAAGTGCCATACTAGACCTCTGAAAGGCTTGAAATATGCTACTAGATTATACTGAAAAATAAGCGAGGTCTCAAAAACAGTCGAATAAAAAGGCATTGCTTATGCGTCTTAAGAAACGATAGTCAAAACAAAACCAACCTTAGTGCTTATAGAGGCTGTAGAAGCTGGCGGGCGCAAATCTATCCTGATTGAGTCCTAAACAAAATCTCAATAACTGCAAGAATTTCAGCTTTCGTAAGCACACCTTTTAACCTCTGCAAGATTAAATGTACAAAGATTCAAGCATGAAAAAAACCAAGTATACCATCTCTGATAGCTTTCGTAGATGGACAGGAAGGTCGATTACAACACAATGATCCAAAGAGCTCTGGTTAAATGCTTTTGCTGCAGGCCTCGATTGATTCCCTTCCTCAAGTTCATCTAATAAATCATCCATGTCCGGGACTGTCTCCATTCTATCTAGAAACAGAGACGAAATTTGAGCTAATCTAGGCAACTGGAAGAGGCGGAAATTGACCGAAAACCCGATAAAATTCATGTTTTATGTCAAAATAAAGCGTTTTTCCTACTCGAATTAAAAGAAGATTCTGGTAAAACAGGATTTCCAAGGTCACAAACTCCAAATAACAACCTTCTGAAGCTACCAGATCGTCCTGAGTAATCTGTAAGCGGAACCTCAAAAACCATGAATTATAACCTTGAAAATGGCTTCTTGATTCTCCTCTCTATTGATTGGAGATCAACTAACAGAATCATACCAAAAAATACCCAAGGATGCCCAACGAGAGATCACCAAAGAAGAAAAATGAACTACTCTAGATATGTTGTGGCAGAAATGACTCACTGTTGACTCATATGCTTACCAGAAAAAATAACGAAACAAAAGATAATTTGGGGGAACCGATCAATATTAAACCGTCTTCCCTATAGCTTTTCCAGCTGAATAAATATTGAAACTTTATTTATAGTCTGTTCTAACTAGTAATTTAGCTAATACAAATACAAACTATCGAAAATATTTACCGACATAACCAATAATATTATAGCAAATAATAGTAGAGTATCCGAACAATTTCGAGTGATATGCAAAACTTTGACCCTCGGCTGGGAATCGAACTCGTCTTTCACCCTTTCTAGGGGAGCCAACTAACCACTAGACTCCAAGGCAACAATTTGCTACCACTCTTTCAATTATATAGTACTACTACTACGATGAACCACCAGAAAATCGATCGAAATAGAAAAATAAGACTAGACAAATTCAGAACTTTTTATCGATGCCACTAGAATTACTTCTGCGCCGTAGAAAATTCCACTGTAACGCGAAAAAAAGAAGAGAGGATATTTGAAAATCGAATGAAGTGAGAGCGATTTGCGTCACAGTCGCTCAATTTCCTCAAGGAAACTGTGCCCAGCACCATTCGAAAATCAATTACTTTGTTTACAAACAATTTCTGATTAAATCGTGTTGAGTGATGTGCAAAACTATGACGTCAGGCGGGACTCGAACCGGCATTTCAACCTTTCCGGTAAGAAAAGCTTAACCAGTAGTATGTATATATATATGTATATATATGTATATATATATATACATATACATATATATGCATATATATACATGTGTGTATAACGTATATATACATATATGTACATAATATATATGTACGTATGTATATATAGACATATATGTATATGTGTATATTCACAAGTACACATACACAAATTACACACACATGTCCATACATATACGTCTATATATACATGCATACACACGTATATACATGTATATCCAATACCTGTCAGTGTGACTGATTTCAATGTCGATATCGACTATCTAGGCCAAACCGCTGGCAGTTGGTAGCTGCAGATTGACGCGTTGTGGCGTAGAAAAATTGCACGGGACAGAGCACGTGCTCCCGAATATGGTGAAATGCGGGTTCAAGTCCCAACAGACGCCAAAATCTCGCTTATCACAACGTTATTGGGAAAATTTGTGACATCATTTCACCGACAAAAAGCGGTTGAATGAGAAGAAAATTTATTCTTGTTAAATTACTGCCCAATAGTCTGGAACTCAATGAAACCTGCTGTGATTACTCTATTACCAAGGCACGTAAATCTCGGCGTAAAACGCTACAGTGGGAAAGAGGAAAAAAAGAGGAAAAAAAAAGAAAAAAAGAAAAAAAGAAGAGAACAACAAGAGAAAAAGAGGCTCCAAAATTCAACGAAAACGCTGCGAAAATCGGAGATTTTCCCGGAAACCCCGGAAATTTTTTTTCTGTGTGAGTTTATCAGTAGAGAATCATGAATAACAACGCAATAGCTCGCAGAGATTCGATGGGAAAATGAGAAAATATCCAGGAAATTCCACAGAATTTCATAATTTTTCGTCAAGAAATCCCCAATAATGACTGGTATATCACAAAATATCGACAAAACGACTATATACCCAGTGTTACAGAGTGATGTGCAAAACTTCAGCGCCAAGCGGGAATAGAACCCGCACCTGACTCTCCGGGAATGCGTGCTCTATCCGTTACACTACTGACGCCCATCTTGCACATCGAGACTAGATAAAATGACTCTGAAAAAGGCGCTAAGGCACGAAACATATCGACTATTTCCATCGTTATAGCGAGCAATTCGCTGAAGAAGAAGAATTTCGGGAAAGATTTAGACGAAACCGATATCGAACGATAACCCCTGGTCCTCGGGGTTTTCAATTAGTTCAATTTCCGAAAGAGGCAAAAATTAAACCCACGAAATCTGGGTTGATTCCATAAAGAACAACCTGAAACTCGGGAAAATGAAGAGGTGGAATTCCATGAGCAACGAGAATTCGGGCTGACGGATTTTATTTCGTACAGTAGTATGTCGTTCGTGTAATTACGGACTTTTCCAAGAGTAAGATCTGGGTTCAAATCCCGGCTGGCGCAAACGATTTTGCACACCACTCTACATCATTGGGTTTATCTAAACATCATACACCGCAATCGGCGGTCAAGTAGGATGATTTTCGAGTAATATTTACGTTCTTTTTGTGGTTATAAAGGAACGAATGAGGAACCGATCTCATTCGCTGGACAGGAACTTTTCGTCGAAATGTTAGTAGCCATTCGAAAGCTGAGGCTTGGGGCTACCGCACCACGTCGCCGGCTCTCAAAAAGACCCTTTTATAATGCTGTAAAATTTGGGATAAAACTATGTCTCAACGCGCATATTTTTCACTGGATAAAGCTTTCCCTTTGGACTACTAGTAATCATTCGATAGCGCAATCGTTGCTGATTCCAATGCTGTGCTTATATCCTGGAAAGATCGTTTGCCTGCAATGCAGCAGGTAAATGTGCGACCAAGGTGGTCTTTGGCCAATTCACGTGCCGCTGCCGGAGGCAGCACGTGCGCTGAGGAGATAATCGATCGATCTTTGGCCACTTATAGAACATCGCGCCAACGCACGGCCAGCTGCATGTGATTTGGCCAAACACCACCTTGGTCGCACATTCACCTGCTACATTGCAGAGAAACGGTTTTTCCAGGATATAAGCACAGCGTTGGAATCAGCAATGATTGCGCTATCGAATGATTACTAAGAGTCCAGAGAAAGAGCTCTATCCGATAAGAAATATGCACGTTGATACCTAGTTTTATCTTGAATTTTACATCGTTATAAAAGGGCTTTTCCGGAAAGTGGCAAACTGTGGCTGTAGCCCCAAACCTCAGCTTTCAAATGGTTACTAACACTCCGATGAAAGATACATTTTCAGCGAATAAAATCGGTTTCTCATTTGTTTTCCCTCATAGCCACAAAGTAGCAATTTTTTTAATAGGGTACAACAATACAATGTACGATACAGAAACAATAGAAATCACGGAGTTTTCAAGAAAAAATTTCATCAATTCGATGATAACGATGGTAGCAAGGCGGTGGCTTTTGTAGTGTAGTGGTAGAATGCGCCCTCGGTATGAGTGAGACCCTGGTTCGGCACCCGCCTGAGGTAAAGTTTTCGCGTAGCGCTGTATACTTTTGAGTTTTACGACATTTATCAGGAATTAAATTTTTGGTAGGCCAAAATATAAGCACATGAGATATGGTGAATTCCCATCAAACAGCTCGGACATTGCCAAAAAGCAGGATAAAAGTCTTACGCACCTTGAATTTGCCCAACGGAAGTTTATATTTCGCACAGTAGTATATGTTTGGTGTAACTACGGACTTGTGATTGAACATACTGGCTCTAGGATATGTACTCTGAGCTTTGTCGTTTTTGTTCAGGTTTAGGCGCCACTCGAGTGCGTCTGGTGCAGTGGGTATAGGTGCTCTGCGATACACACGTGGTCAATGGTTCGACCCCGCGCTCAAGGCTCGCTGGCCCGATCACCCCTCAGTGGTTCGTGAGTTATCGCAGTTTCGTGGGAGGACAGTAGCTGTGGTTTGATTATCAATAGGCCACTGCGAGCCATTATAAAGGCCAAAGATGCATTGGATCACCTCCTAGGATAGTACGAATGGAGTCGAATACATGGCGCATTTCTCAGGAATTGATCAACGCCGAGAGCACTTTCGCCCTGCACTTGCTACGCTTGACTCTCATAAAAATTCTCTGCCCTTCGAGAATTCATTAGTTAACCCCATTGCTAGTAATATGATATTACAAATACATATCCAATAATGTTTAGTGCTATGCAAAACTGTAACCTCACGCGGGAATCGAGAAAGCATCACGCCTTCAACAAGGGCATCCATTATCCAACTGCGTTACCGTGGCTCCTGTTCTACTATCACTATCATTTCTTTTTTTTTTTTTTGGAATAGGTGAAATGCGGATTCGATTCCCATCTAAGGTCCAGAGTTTGCATATCACTCAACATTATCGGATATATTGATTATCAACGCATACTCCTATAGAAAGTCGACTTGTTGAGTTAATTTGACTTCCTCATCGACTGTCTTCAAAACGCCTGATAACCATTTTCTAAGCCACGCATGTCAGTGGTCTATTAAAGTGGGCTGACATATAAGAGACTTATGACTTATAAGAGGGCTGCGTGGCTCAAAAAATGATCACCAGGCATATTGAAATCTGAGCTGTGGACTTAAGAAAACACTCGAAACGAAAGACATGATATATTATATATACTAACCAAGAACAATCGAGTGTACAACGCTCTATGTTTAGTGAGACTTTCACTGGACATAGAGTGTAAAGCGTTCGTCGTTGCAAACTCTTAGTGTGGGGACTGTAGCACCCACATAGGATTGGCAAAAGACCAGAAAGGGTAACTGCCCGACTGACGAGATCCCAAGATCGAAACACGTGTATCGGGTTCTATAAGTCAGCCCTCTTTGATAGACCACTGGCATGCTTGGCTCAAAAAATAATTATCAGGCATCTTGGAATTTGAGCTGTGGTCTTAGAAAAACACTCTAAACGAAAGATATGTTTTTCAAAACCTCGTTTGAAACATTACGTAATCTGAGACATATTTTAAGCCTCTCATAAGGCTTGTTATGGCAGTTACAAAGTGTTGGACGCACATTTCGGCCTTCTGGCCCCATCAGTAGCGCGATGCCTTTCGGTTCAGCCACTCCTTGCAAAGGAATGTACCCCCTAGACATAAAGGAATCGGATCCGAAATTATTACACAGCCCGTAGAAAGAGAAGATCACCCTACAGTGCAGTGATAACAAATCACTGCATGTCATGTGATGAGATCACCTGACACTGCAGTGATTGATAGTCGATTGCTCATGACTGAGGCTAATGACTGCAATGTCAGGTGACCTTATCACTTGGCATTGAATTCCCATGTGCGACCAAAGAGGTCTTTGGCCAAGCACGATTACTAATAGTCCAAAGGAAGAGCTCTGTCTGGCGAAAAATATGAGCGTGTGCAACGCAAGAAATTTCCCTCTGTAATAACGTCAAAAAATGCTTTCTCGAAAGCCGGCGACATCGGAGTGTAGCCTGCAGTCTTTGCTTTTGAATGGTTACTAACGCTCTTATGAAAGTTCTTAATCAGCGAATGAGGTCGATTATTTATTTGTCCCCTCATGACCGAATAGAACCTTTTCTCCGATTGGAACCGTTTCTTCACTACTTTTTCTTGAGACTCCAAACCTGCGTTCTCACTATCGTTATAAATTTTATGAATTTTGTGCTCCATTTTCGGATGTGGTGGTTTCAATTACATTTCAACCGGTAATTGATGGGGTATTACAAATTATTGGCTATTTTCCTGAGCTATTTTCGGTACTGTTCTATTATGGCGACGCCAGTTAAAGCCTTTGGTAAGAAAGTACCTTTTGCTTTTGCAGAACATTTATGTACTTTATCGATAGCTCAAATCAAGTGAATTTCAGTGGCATGTCTAATTTCTCGAATAGCTTATTTTTGGCGCCATACCAGTCAAAATGAGATTTTGTTTCTCATTCAAACATTTTTCACTGGATAAAAGTTTTGTTGTAATGAACTTTTAATCGTTAGAAGAGAAAATCTTTTCGATTATAATGGTATATTTGGCTTCCGAGGAGGACTTCTTCGGGCTTCGCAACGACTGAAAGAATATTGGGTTTCACACACGTGAGCACTTCTAGTCGGCTAGAATGTGTGTACAGCTGTGGTACCGTAGAGCAAACACATTTTCTTAATCAGAAAGGTTTGCCACATCTAACGGTTGAAATTTTGTTGTAAAAAAAACTTCTGACAGGCGAGAAATCTTCAAATTTGAAACAAAATCTCATTTTGGCTGATACGGCGTCAAAAACAAGCAATATGCGAAGTAAAAGAAACCTTTAAAATTCATTTGATTTAAGCTATTAGATAATCAATCATATATTCGTCAAATAACAGCAAAGAACATGCTTTTACCGAAAGCCTCAAGTGGCGCCTCCGTAATAAGCAGTACCCTATTTTAGAATCAACCAGATTTTTATATTCTCAGCATCACCTCATGTACAAAACTACCACAAATGAAATTCGATGCTTTACTGTGTGAAAATTGTAGAATGACGGTTTGATCATGTCTTAGTGAACGACATTGCACGTACCTTGTTATTTTGAGCAAAACACGAGATCTATGACGCAATTTATTGTGACAGCCGACTTCTCGCCGTTTTACCTTCTTTGGAGCAGAAATAATAGCCTAATCCAACTTATGATCGCATCAAGTAAGAAATAACTTCCAACATATGCACCCTATTTATGAGTCGTCCACTGTGTTGTCCAAGTGGAGACCTTCCGCGTACAGTCACACGATTGGTTAAAGTTAGGTATGTTGAAAATTTTTTGGTGCTTTATAGGATCGAATTATGAGTTTGGTGAATTTTACTATTTGATTAATGGAGGTCTTTGACTGATTAGGCTATGGACAATCTAGCATTTCCAAGCTCTGCAGAAGGTTAAACCGCCGAAACTTCAGCTGCCACAAAATTTCCAAGCACCAAGTTAAGGATCATGTGAAACGTTTGGAGACCTTTATAGAAGATGAATGCGAGGAAACTAATCGAATGTAGAAGTACTGGGACCCGCACGGTAAACTTTGAAAATATCATGTAAAACATCAATAAAGTGAAAAATATAGTTAAGAGAATTTTGTGTTATCCAGGAGCACTTAATGTGCAAGTGGCGTGCGTGAATGCACCGACTTTGAATATGGATATTTCTCATTGAATGTATATATGGGTACGTTACGATGAACAAAGAGAAAAGGTGAAGAGAGGAAAGATTCTGCAAAATTCACAGCATTTCTTCCCAGGTTGAGAACCTGTACAGCAACATGTTAAAGTGCCTGATCCAACACTAAGACGGGGTTAAACGATTTTCTCAACGTTCTTTGGATGTGTCATATATGGATCTAGAACACGAGGGACTATCAAGCTCTAACATTTGTGCATTCAGCGCAATCATTGTTTGGACCGTCATAAATGAGTCGTCACCACTGAGTCAAGGCAAACCTAACTAGCATCCTTTTGCAGTTATGAATACAGCCAAGCAGATGACAAGAACAAAAAAAGCATTCCGAAGAACGGTGTAGCGGCACGGTGACGACTACACTGACATCTTCTTTTATATAGGTTCCAAGATTGCTAAGCTTTAACAATTACTCTTGATTATAAACAGAGGAAAAAGCGGTCGATAGAAGAGGTATGAATCATTGTAATGGTCACGAGCTCGACTGCCGGTCACCACAATGTCAGGCAACTCCATCATCTGACTTGGGGTGATTTATTACTCGGCTCCATCCCTTTGTAAATGTTTATTTGACCTCAGGGGATTGGCTAAACTGATGGATGGTGCTACTGATGGATTCCGATAGGACGAAACAGGCGCCTGTACATCACTAGACCTATCAGCTCAAAATATGTTATATACTTATCAGATTATATCACTGTGAATGGGTCTATAAAAAACGGTTGTTGTAAGAGGTACAAACACAGAAATTCGTTTATGGAAGGGCAGAACTCTCAACAATGAAATAAATTCTCTCGAACAAGCAACATTCTCTACAGTGATCCATTTCCGTGTCAAATCATTGATTGTTCAGAAAAAGGAGATTCCGACAAGAATTCAAAGATGAACACAGTCACTGCCTTCGGAGTAATTCCAACAAGGCGCTATTTTTTTCTCCTGCATTATCTCTCAATTACTAATGAACAGCGCAGTTTGATTTCTCGTAGAAAATCTTATTTTTGTATACCGCTTAGGGTACTGTTCTTACTTTCGCGTCGTGCTTTCGCCTCTAGAGTTCGTAATTTTTCTGCACTCACTTCCCAAAGGGGGAAATACTCTGTCCACCTCTACCCTCAGATATCTTTAATAGTTCCAATATCATCCATGGCGAAGCTGTTCGCATTCTATTTAGGAACTACGACATCTCAAAACCGATCGAAAAAATATGGAAAATCCGTTTTTGCTGCAGAAATAAAGCTTTTTTGGTTCTTCGCTGTTAGGTGGCGACAAATAAATATTTGACCCCATTTTTTGCACAAGAATTTTCCACAAGAATGTTAGCGATCATTCAAAAGTCTAAATTTCTGGTTAGAGCCGTACATTGCCGGTCTTTCAAAACACTCTTTCATAACGCTGAGGAAACCAAAGTAAAATTATGCTTCACACCAGCAGCGAGCTTTCATTTTTATCACGCGTATAATTTGCTCGAAGCACGAAAAGCCACGTAAACGTGTAGAGAACATTTCGCAGTATCTGAGTCAGTCTTTTTATCTGGAGTTTTCCAAAGCGGAGAAGAAATTCTTTATTGAATAATAAGTTGCATCCCACATGTCTTACACTTTGGGCCATTGACCGATCGCCTTGCCCTCCAACGCGTAGATTAGACGGTAAACAAGCTTGCCGATTATGTAAAACTCGATAATATTTTACCTGGAACACTGCAGTGAAACGGTCTTTCTAGAGAATAAGCATAGAGCTGGATTCATATAAACTTACGCTATCGAATGATTACTAACAGTCTAAAAAGAGAGCTTTATCCGATGAGGTTTGAAGCACAAATCTTTTTTTTTTCCTCTTGCAGCGCCATTAAAAGAGCTTTTTCAAAAATCAAGCACACGTTTGAGTTCTTCGGAACTTGTGTTATCGAAAGAGTACTGGTATTCTAAGAAAGGAGTTTTATCTAGCGAAATACAAGCGAAATAAGAAAAATAACGTGGTCTTGTAAAGCATAATTTTATTCTGCATTTTATAGCGTTATAAAAGGAATTCAAGAAGTTGGACGCGTACGGCTCTAATCGGAGATTTGAGCATCTGAAGATTAGTAACACTGCTATGAAAAATTCTCGTCCAGCAAATGAGGTCAAGTTTTCATTTGTCGCCTTCTAACAGAAATGTAGAGCTTTTTACGACAATTTATTTTGAGCTTATCATGAGGTCTGTTATGGGCATTTATACATTGCAAGACGCGTGTCTCGACCTTCCAGTCTCCTCAGTCGCACGGTGTCTTTCCGTCTAGTCAGCTTTGCGGAATCTACCCCTTACACAAAGGAATCGACGACGGATTTTTTAGACTTAACGTTCGATGAAACAATCACAGTGATGTTTTTTCATAGTGTTTGATTGTCGAATGCATGCGTATGGCTGTTACGTGGGCAAATGTAACAATGAATAACAATCGATTGAACCGATCATCTGTATTACTTTCAGTGCTTACTGCACTGCTAGAAATTCAAGCTCAGAACACAAGTCGTTGTGCCTGGATTGCAAGCGCAGCCACGCTCGCAGTAAATGTCTCTACATCCCGAATCATCTTCAGCTTGACTACTAGCGATTGCTCAACATACCAACGAGTTGAAACTACTGCATGTAGTTCTCGATTTCTTTGTGCAATGAGTACTAGAAAATTATTGAAGATACATTTAGTAACATTACAGAAGAACATCTATTTATCAATCACTCTGCAGGGTGTGGTTAACTGCAAATGGTTATCGCGAAATTTCTGAGCTATATATCACAACGCTCTTTGGTTAGTGGTGTTCCTTATTGCATGATCAGGTGCTTACTATTTAGTGGAAACCTCATTTTTTTCTACCTCGGATGAAAATTCTTGGTTTTTCACATTAGATTTCTTAAGAAGAATTCATTACCAAACTATAAGTATCAACTTTATTTTCGTCATTTAATTCGACTTTGATTACAGACCTTAGACTGCTGTAGGAATGGGATTGATCGAGGTTCTCCTTGTTATAGGCAAATTTCGGCAATGGACAGACTCGTCCATCCAGTTCCAGAATCATTTTGCGGGACCATTTCGCACTCGACTTCAGTACCGGAGAACATCAACACGTGCTAATGTTACCCACACTATTTCTTGAATTCAGAGAAAAAAAAACAGAAAAGAAAGAAACTATTATTGGCAGAGTGAAACAATGGAAACCAATTTTTCTAGTAATTCGAAATGCTCTCTCCACAAATGACTGTAGCCTTTCAGATCCAACAACTAACAACATCGTTTCCACTGTGCAGTATGCTGCCAGTAAATGCAGAAAGTACAGCAAACACGCGTGTACGAGAAGTAGTAGACAGGGTCTGCCAAACGACTCTCAACCAAAGCACGATTGGAAAACATAGTGTATTCTACCTTCCAAAGTTTCGTATTCACATTGAAAACATAATTTGCTCAATCGCCTTTTTTTCAAATTAGTTATAAATGAAGGAAATAAAAAGTTTTTCTTTCAACAAAAACTGAGTAAAATTTGCATGGGCCTCTTTCATGCATCCACTATCCATTCTCCATGTTTCCTATTAAAGCTGCCAGAGAAAGTCTACGGAAGGACTCATAATGACTGTTATATAAGTGAACCATCATCTTCAGATTCGAAGCCGCGAATTGCTGTCAGTAACGATGGTTTTGTTATCAGTTTTGCAATAAACCTATAGATTTGAGGTTTCGAGTTTCAGGTCGAGCACTAATTACAAAGGAAGTTGAAATGGTGAATAGCCCATTATTGAAATGGGAACGACTTTAATCCCAAATAACCTTTATATAGGGACTTGAAATATCAAATCCCATTTTCGCGTCTACTTTTGATGGGGCATTTGACATCTTATCACATCTAAGCAGACAATAGTTGCTCTGACAATGAACAGAAGGGAAATACACCAATGACGGAGAACGCTTGAGTATCGAAACTATTAGTATGTCTCCTACCTTCGCACTGTTGTTTTATTCAGTTTCTTTTTCTGTTCTCAGATTGAGCAGATGTCAAAGGGTTGTGGTATCTTGAGAATGTTCCAGTAATTTAGGAAGACACTTTTATACTGCCGTAGCACCATCGCTCACAATCTAAATGAAGTGGGCTATCACGTAATGATGTCTCCTGGACACCTCGTGCATTGAACGACCACCTCACATTGCAAAGTCGACTCACCACACTTTGAAGTAGCTGGACTGTACAAGGTACCATATCTACCGTATAGCTCTGATATGGCTCTAATGGATAATCGTCGCTTCCACTCCCTGAAGCAGCATCTACGGAATAGAAGTCCAAAGAGTACAACCAGCTCGAATGTGACAACTTCTTTAGTCGCCAGCCTTATTATTCCGAAAAGAAAAGATCCAGTATTCGCCGAAAAACTGGTTATATTGATTATGACGCATATTGAGTTGATGAATAATTGACTTCTTCAGATTAGTGATAATTAGATTGACAAAAGTGTCAAAATGCTAAAATCATGGGACAACGTGATAAATACCAGACAGTAGTTCATTGGTTTGTCGAAATAGCGATCAAATATCACATTAGCTATAACAAGTAGTATTACCATTATATCACCAATTCCACTGTTCTGCTGTGACTCTGTACTCGATTCCTATGCATTTGGGAAACAATTCAAAGCGCCTTTGCAGAGAACTTTTGTAAAAGCTGTGGAACGTTGCTTATTGTTGACCACTACACTTCAATGTATAAACAACAGTTACCTCTACGGTAGTTTTCTCCCTTTCAATTTCAGTGCATTAGCGGTAATAACTAAAAAAACCAAAGATCGTCTCGTCTTCCCTTATATCGTCTGAATTACACAAATTCGGTAAGATTATTGAAATAAACATATGCTCCCACTCCCTGCTTGTGGCGATCCGACATCTGAAATACTCATGATCAGCTAAAAGAAAAATCTTGCACTGACATCCAAGAGTGTTTGAAAGAGCCAATCCGTAGTTTAATTTAGCAGGTGACATTTTGTTTGCAATTTGGAAACGAGTCGTTCAAAGAAGAATTCATTCACAACTCACATTGATAACTCTACAGAACACCTTCTTAGCTCAATAGGAATAAAGGTCAGACCAAAATCAACTTCCGTACTAGAAAGTACAAATTTACCCTAACTGAATCTAAAACAAAATTGCACATTTCAACACTACCTTGGCCATACAGAAAAACTCAAGCGCTACTTCTCTGAGAGCTTTTGGAGATGGAAAGTAAGGTCGATTACAACGCACTGATCCCAGAGCTTTGGTCCGATATTAGAAGATTTCATTTATCAGTCGTGCGACCATCTGTTGCCATGAAGCAGGATTGAGCCTTTCTGTTCACAATACCGGCCGCAGGCATAACAGTTTTCGCTACTTGTCTTCGAATTACTGTGCTTTCCTCTCAAATCTAATGATTTCACAGGGATTGAAAACGGTGCTGTGGATCAGGACCGACGGCAGATCACCATTAGTGCTCTTTTGTTGGTATTCGGCTTTGAGAAGTCCTCTGGAGCTTATTCTGAGTTCAATTACCAAGCTAATCGTCGCCGGTTCTCGTTTAATACTCACTTTTTATCGTACATCACAATCCGATCGAGAAATGGTTTGTGGTTGTTGCGTAGAATAGAAAATGCAGATACTTTAGAACGACAATTTTTTTTTACGGATTCGAGGCACTCACTCTGGCCTTTTCACGTTTTCACTTTGCTTTGAACTTCTGAGGACCAGCGCTGTTAGACAGGCCGCGCGTCTCACCGTCGCTGGAGTGGTAGAGGCAGGCGACACACCAGCATGTCTGTGTATGCTTGTCTGGCTGCCTGCCTGCTTTCCTACAAGACGCAAAGCTTCCATTAGTGTATCTGAGTGAGATCTGACGTCGTGCTGCTTGATACGAGCGTATCATATGGCCCTTGAAAGGTTAAATGGCGAACGACCGTAGAATGATTCTACGACCGTTTTCTTCAACATCTCGCGTAATCTTCAGATCATGAGCTTCATTGATTGCGCTCATTTGGTCTTACCAAGTTTCTATGGCCGGCCACTACGTTCATGACATTTAAGGTTCTCGTCTCCTTTACGAGATTTCTTGAACCACCGTTGCCCTGTATGTTGGTTAGCCATTAATGGGCCAAATGCGCTTTTGATGCCGCAAGTTGTCTCTGCTGATTTACGACCCATTTTGAACGCACTGTTCAAAAACCGCAATTAATTTTCATGCCAACAAACATCCTTATCATCTGTGGATTAAAAGGATAAAGAATTAAGCTCTCGGCGTTGATCAATCCCTGATGGACGCGCCATGCATTCGTCTTCAATTTTTAACTTCGTTTGACGTGATTGAATGCATATCTGGTCTTTACAATGACTCGCGTTGGCCACTTGCTAAACCGAGTCAGTGCTGCATATCCTTCCAGACAAGTCTGAGACCACTCTGTTACCAATTTAACGACCCCGGAGAGATGGATGGCTTGGTGAGCCATGAGCGCGAGATCGAACCATCGACCTCGCATGCGGACGTAGAACACTTCTAACGACTACGCCACATGTGATCGTTTGATCCAGTACTCAAGCGGACAATTTCAACAATGCATAAACCGCCATCACTTTCGCACCAACTTCACACTCGAAGCCTCGCTTATGTGTCAACGGTTTTTATTTCTTACGGTGGCAAATATTTGCTGCAATCACGGACTTTTCCAAATATCACAGTGCTGACGCAGCATAGTGGCTTCGTTCTCTGCCACCTCGAAGCTTAATTGCCATCCGTTCAGATTCAGTTGCCTCCCGATTCTCGCAAGAGTTGCCCGCTCAGTCCTATTGATCGATTTCTATGAAAAATCGATAACATCAATCGATAATTTCTCTGCATGATTGAGCTTAGGCGAAAAAGACGTGGATATCAAAAGTTACCGAGTAAAGATTCCAATAACAACCTCGCCTAAGCTCGATCAAGTGAGGAATTATTGATTATTTTCATTGATTTTATATTGGTTTTTTCTAAGACAGAGAGTGGCTCTATCTCCTGTCAGTTCCAGCATTTGTTCAGGTTTCGTTGCCTCGCGATGTCTTCTTAAAAATTATCTATCTTGTCTTGGAAAGCGATGTTATCAAAAATCGATAAAACGATCGATAATTTCTCCATTTGACTGCGCTTACGCTAAGAAGAAGACGAAAACGTCGAAGCGAGTGTTACCTGAGTAGAGTTTCAGCACCAGCCTCGCCTAAGCTCAATTAAGTGGAAACTATTAATCGTTTTTATGCATTTTCAAACCTTCAAGAATTATATGGTACGTTACGTCCCACGCCGCGCGACGTCAATCCCACTTAGGTACTGTAACGGCGGCATCGAGTCTCATGCGAGAGCTTGCGCAAGCAGTCAGACATGCGTGCAGAGACGTGCACATTCTGCCTGCCTGCGACTGCCGCGAACGCGACGGCGCGACGGCGCGACGCCGCTTTCCTATCAACAGTGCTCCCCAGAGTGTTAATGAATATCGATTTGTGAGCCGTAGTGACAACTCTGTGTGTGTATTATCATATATCATATATTAACTTTATTAATATTAATATAAGAGCGCATCTAGCGCAGTGGTTAGAGGTGTTCTGCGCCGCACACAAGGCCGATGGTTCGATCCGGCGTTCATGGCTTACCAAACCTTGCGTTTTTCCGGAGTCATAAGTTGGCGGCCAGACTTGTCTGGGAGAATAGCATCGCTGATCCGATACATCAGTAGATCACCACGAGTCATCGTGAAGGCCAGATATGCATTCAGTCACCTTAAACGAAGCAGAAATCGAAGAAGAATGCATGGCGCATCCCTGAGAGATTGATCAGCGCCGAAATCCCTTTCTTTTTTATATCAATGTATCCGATGACGTCATGCTATTGTTATTCTCTTCAAGATTTCTGTTCAGTTTCCCAAGTCATTGGTGTTCGTACTTTTCAGGAACCACAGAGTACACTTTATGGAACAATACAACACTAAATGTGCTGGTGAGTCGGCTTATGCTCATCGTTTTCTTTCCAGTGACAACGAGAACTTTATGGCTATTTTCTAGACTTTTTTCATAGCTCCAGCCTTTTCGGGACTATGGACCCAACCCTTTGCGTCTCTGACCCCCAGAATGTTACGTCTGACAATGGCGTCTACCCCAGCCTGCTGCGTTTAACAATAGACGCAGAGGGTTGGGTCCATGGTCCCGAAAAGGTTGAGGGGTTTATTTGAAATCGTGCACTGTGAATTTTCTCACAGGTGTTAAACGTCTCATGAAAGAAGCTGTGGAATTGCGTGAACCTACGGAGATGTATTTTGCTCAACCACTCGAGGTCAGTGATATTCACCTATTCTGTCATTTATCTTCCCGTTAATTGCCGAGTGACGCGATCTCTATCTCGTTTACTTTGTCTCAATGCTCCTTCCTAGTATCCCGTGTCGTTCACAGATACCGATCTTTTCTATAATTCTCTTGCGCTTACCTCTGTTAACACTTTCGGGACCGTCGACCCAAAACCTCTGCATCTCTAACCATTTCCAACCACAGCGTGGCAGCTCTGAACGGTTTGTTCCACCTCTCTGTATCTCCAACTTCGAACGTGGCAACGTTGGGCGGTCTGCTCCACGTCCTCCGCTCTAATCCTCAGCTGGGGAACGCATCGATTACAGTGCTGTATTATTTGTATTGTACTATTGCTGTTATTTCCCTTCGTATATCAACATAATATATTTACTTATAATATGGCATAGTAAAATAGCAACAGTAATACAATTGAAATAATACATTGATACATTCCATGCGTTCCTACGCTGGAGATTAGAGGTGCGGAGGTGGAGCAGACCGTTCAGCGTTGCCACGGGGGGGGGGGGGGGGGAGGAGGGTTAGAGATGCGAAGAAGGCGGATTTGCAGTCCCGAAAGAATTAGCCCATTGAGGACCATCGCTGATAGGCAAGCGGCGTCGCGCCGTCGCTAGCGCGGCATTCTCGGGCAATGCTGCAATTTTAGAAGATTCACTCTCTTGAAAGGTTATGACATAAATTTTACATGTTATTTGCTCAAATTCTCCAAGGCCGAATCTCTTTTGAACCCCGCGTTATTCGCTAATCTATGGAAGAAGTCCTGCATGAGTTCACACAAATGTTTCTCATCGAATTGAGATTTTCTAGTCCCACTTTAACTGAATTTATCAAAACGGCTATGAGGGTCCAATTACTGTGCTTTTGTTGAGGTGGCATGAACAGTTTTACTTTCTGTTGGACTTTATACACTTTGCATAACAGAAAATTAGATAACACTGAGATCGACTGCGTGTCTGGCTCTGTGGTTAGAGGTGTCCCTATGGTACGCACGTGGTCGGGGGTTGGGTTCCGCGCACAAGGCTCACCTAGCTTCCCATTCCTCAGGGGTTGGCAAATTAATAGGAGACGTATCTGTGAAGAGAGCAGCACTGATTCGGTACTGTAACAGGCTACCGTGAGTCATTGGAGACGCCAGTTATGTATTCAGTGATCACTGACGATGCTTCATGAAGTCGAGTGCATGACGCATCTCTTGGGGATTTTAACCCCAGGATTTTTATCCTTTATCTTTTAACGCGATGCTTTTCAAAAGCAATTCTTCTCTTTACTCATAGTTTTTTAAAGAATACGATTTTCTTAGTCTTGTTTCAGCACTAGTGATATTAACTTCATAGATTCATCCAGCAAGGCTCTGATTGTTTATAAACTGGCTACTCAATAAGTAATCATTGCGCTTCACCCACACACCTCACACTGACAGTGTTTTGAACCTTTCGGGACCGTAGGCCCACGGCCTCCCATCTCTAGCTGGCTATTCTGAAGGTCTCCTCCGCTTCTCTGCATTTTTGAATCCCCTGCGTACTATGTCGAAAAATGGCACGCTACTGCGTCTAACAATCACACGCTGGGGACTAGAGATCCAGAGGAGGTGGGGGAGACCATCCTGCCACTTAGAAATGCAGAGGCCGTGGTCCACTGTCTCGAAAGGGTTAACCGTTGACGAATTCTTTTTTTTTTTGAGGTAATTGAGTGCATATTTGGTCTGCCTGACTCGTGATGACCTACCCATGTATCGAGTCAATGCTGCTGTCCCTTTGGACGAATATGGTACCAGTTAGCCGATTTCGGATGGGTGTGAACGCTACGGAGAGCTGCAACGGAGAATCGAACCGTCAACCACGTGTATACCGCAGAGGCACCTCTAATCACTGCGCTTGCGCGGTCCTTTTCTTTAGCAGTGCAGATGTACGTGTTCAGTGCCAACCCTTTCGGGACCGCGGACTCACCTCCTATGCATCTTGAAACCTTCAACGTGAGAACGCACTGGATGTATTGTATCATATGATTGTATTATTGTTATCTCCCTATGTTATATGTAGATATATTGTGTTATAAGTAGGGAAATATCAACAATAATAATTGAAAGAATACAAAAAAACATTCAGTGTGGTCTCACACTGGAGGTTAGAGATGCAGAGGAGGTGGGTTTGCGATCCCGAAAGGGTTAATTATATCAGTTAATTATCTCGGAGCAGTTTTAGCGTAGAGGTCATGCAAGTTCAAAGGATAATCCGTTTCTTTTTGGTGTTTGAGAATGTAAAAAATTCTATATTCACACACGATTTCTATAATTTTGTAAGATTTATTGAGTAGATGGATCTTGCCACATAAATCTCCAGTCGTTATTTAGTGGACACTGGAATTGATAAGAATTAAACATCTCATTTTCTTTTGGAGTTCTAGCTGTTGCGGTCTATTGAATCACTGTTTCATCACCAATATTCTATAGGACAACCTCTTCGAATGGCACTTCACTGTACGTGGTCCGCTTGAATCAGATTTCGATGGTGGTATCTACCATGGCCGGATTCTTTTTCCACCTGAGTATCCGATGAAACCACCTAATCTGGTTATACTCACGGTAACTGTATGCATGCTATTTTCATTTTATATAGTCATAACATAATTCACACTGCTAAAAAAGCGGTGGAACGAAGTTTTTTAATTATATATATATTCACTCGCTGTCAACTTAAGTGGGTTTAATGCCGATGTTTGCCTACCAGACCAAATCTGTTGACGACTGGTCACTGACAGTTTCGATACCTCTTATCAGAGAAAGAGTGATGGTAGAACGAAGGTCCCGGTAGTTTAGTAGTTAGTGCGCGCCCTTTTCAAAGGTGAAACGAAGGTTCAGCTCCTGCCTGAGGTCCACAGTTTTGTAGATGACTCGATATTCTTGTATATGTACTAACATCGTGGTCCTTCCAAAATAGCGGTAATTTGAATTTTTGCAACGATCTGAAAGACTAGCGTTTGCTAAACTCCAATATTAGTCATGAAAAAATTCTTAGAAACTTCTTCTTCTTCATGTTTTGGCAATTTCATCTCTCTCAGAGCCGTTCAAAGGCCAGGGTCAAGCAATAAGTCCTGGGAAATTTTTGAAATTTTCGTTTCATGCGCAAGTTAACGGAAAAAAACAACAATAATTATTCGGGAAAGTATAAACCACCAATGTTCACGATTTTCTGCCATCTTCTGCAGGATCTCAGATCTGCTTGAAGCATCATCCAGCTCTCTTGAACCAAAATTCTCGACATGCTTTTTCAACATCATTAAATGATTAAAATCGAAGGACACTTCATAAAGTGTTGCATTGGTCGATATAGGCCATAATGGGATAATGCTCATGCGGATCCTAACGAAACTTCTTGTAAACATAATCATACTGGTGCAACTAGTTGACAACGGTCCACTGCGAAACCCGAAGCTCTTCGGCCAAATCTCGACGAAGACTCAGCATCCAAAGAGGGTTAAGTCATTTCCATCCAAGACAAATAGCCGGCCAAAACGAGGCAAGTCTTCGAGATTGAAACTGCGTTCTTTTAATCGCTTAAACCATCTGCCTACAGTCGATTTTGTCACCCTGCTAGCACCTTCACCCTCATTACTTTCAACGACGACCTTAAAAATCGCAAAATATTTTCCCTAATGATCGCTGATCAATCCACGCAAATCATACTGTTTATTAGGCATTCCGAAGCTGAAATTAATGAATCAAATAAATGGATACAAAACTAACAATGCAAACAATACAAAGCTATCAAAAAATGAATTTTTCAAAAATTCCCCACAACTTTTTGCCCAACCTAATGTCCATAATAGAAAGCTCTATAGTGTGTTTCCATACATTATTGAAAGGTTCTGAATTCTTATTGACTATACATATATATGTATGTATTTATGTATTTATATACATGTGTGTATATGTATATATATATATGTATGTATATGTATATATACATTGTATATATCCAAGCATTCTTTGAGTTTCGTGCATGCCGTAGCAGTGACTTTTTTTCATAAAAACCAATTCCCCTGTTTTTTCTTGAGATTTTCCAAAAAAAAAGTAGGTAGCGGGCATAATTGTTTGCTCAGCTGGTTCCATATTCGAAATCTGTTGCTTCACGTGAAAAGATGGAAGAAATGTTTCTTCTGAGGAGGCGTTCATCTTGGTGGATTACTATGATCATAGTTTGCAGTGAAATATGTGTATTCTAACTATTTCTGTTGCCGCTAATAAAACGTAATAAATGAGTTGAAACACGTCGATCAAAAGTTAAAAGCGACCCAGTGTTGCATCGAAGATGCATGTTGCATTGGAAAAATGCGACCAGTCTGATAAACATAATGAATCCTGCAAATTTAGTAAAGATGTAGGCCGCAGAATACGTGTGAGGACTTTTGAAGCTATGCATTCCATTAATTTCAAGAGTTTGAACATGAAAAATTCGTGAGGAAGAAGAATCTAACTAGCGAGGACGAAATTTCTCCTAATTATCATGTGATTTCAGCCTAATGGACGCTTTGAACTGAATAAAAAGATATGCCTGTCAATTTCTGGATATCACCCTGAGACATGGCTCCCGTCCTGGTCAAGTTTGTCTCAGATAAAGATGACTTATTTGTATAGTTTCAGTAGAGTGTTCTCTTCAACCTTGTTTAGTTCGAACCGCTCTGCTGGCGCTGATTGGGTTCATGCCAACTGCCGGAGCAGGAGCGTTAGGTAGTCTGGAGTACCCGGTTGCTGAGAGAAGGAAATTGGCGAGAATGTAAGTAAATTAGTTACAGAGCACTATCTTTGCTTCAATAGCTATCATCTTCTTCATTATGATGCTAGGTAGAAGAGAGTTGCCTCATTCCTCTTTCAACCCTTCTGGGGCGAGGACTTTTATGCTTTTTGCCAAACATTCAGTAGGCATTCGATATCTTATAATCGTTTGTAGAAAGGCCTTCTTATGACGCTAAAGCAGTGAATATAAGATCACTTTTCACAACCGACGAGCGTATTTACTCGTATAGGGTTTATGGGACGGTCTTTCAACAGAATTTTATTTGTCAAACAATAGAAAAATTTTGGTTATTCTGAGGCTGGGTTTGGTTTCCGAAAAGATCTGTATAGAGCGCCGGTAGATCGAGAAGAAGACTACGTTTCACACTCTTAGACTTAGCCTCAAACTTCATGGTACGTTTGAATGGCAGTGTAAAATGAAAGTAAAAGCTGAGCCTATAGAATGTCAGAACGGAGTTTCCTCCACAATTTCAGTATGCGAACCCTAGAATTTTTTACGAAACAGAGAAAAAATCTCTGAACAAGTAACGATAATCGCGCCTGTCGTGGCGCTTGAGATCGCTGCGCGCCGAGCGTGAAACTCATTTTCGTTCTCGCTGCTACAGCACACTAAGGAGGCGTTTCCAGAAATCGAGCAGGTATTGAATCAACCCGTGTTCAAGCTTTTGAATAATTACTAAATGTCTGTGAAAAAGCGCAAAGGTCCTGTCCTGGAAGGGTTAACAAATGGAGTGAAATAAAGGAAAAGCATCATATTTCAAAACCTACTGTGTACCACTCTTTAGAGAGTATCACTTTTAGGAGCGTTGAATGGAAATGTAAACAATGTGGCGCCTGTATGAAAGATGCGTTGAAACCTCTCACGGAGGATGCAAAGAAGAGTAATGAGGAAGCGAAAGAACTTGCAGCTAAACTTAGTTTCAAAGTAGGTCATTTTATCCCAATACTTATCTAGTTTCTTTGTCAGGTTAGGTTTTTTTTCACTGTTATAATCCAAAGAAGAACCCAAGTTGTAACCATCCCTTCATTAATTTATGACTATGCCAAAGCTTAGTTTTACTTGTTTGAACTTGGTCATTAAGAACGAGGATGAAGATAAGAAGCAGGCAGTCACAGACGCCAACGATTCCTCTTCAAGCCCTAATTCATCAAGTTTGGAACCAGTTACTACTGAAACACAACCTCATGAGCAAATCTCTCCTACATCCTCGACGTCGGCAATATCCGCGGATCCGGTTGTTCATGGAACTCTTCATCGCAGCGCAGTTTGTTTTTCCTGAATTCCGTATATTATTATCATTAGAACGTCCTCGATAATCACACTATTTCAGGGGAGACGAGGGGTACTGCAAGCTCATCAGACCAGCAACATCGATATCTCACTCTTCGTGGCACTTCCTATCTGTATAGTATTCATATCGTTATTTGGCCTTCTTCTTGTCAGGCGATTTCTCCTGTGATATCCCAATTCCGAAAGCCACTGACTCCGAGTCAAAACATTTGTTACCTGTGTACCTTTCGATCATAGTGAACAGTTTTGCTGTTCTTTTGGTGTATTCAAAATACAATTCAGTCCTTGCCAGGTGTATGTACCACTGTCCTTCTATATCATTAGGAATATGATGGGTATAATAGTACATAACATTTATTAAATGGATGGTAAACTTCTTGCTTCGCAGAATTAATGAATACAAAGGCTGTGATAAAGTGGAGATCGATGGAGTATGTTGTAAACAATCGAAATAATATTCCCTCAGAAGAATTTCTTCTTCTTCTTTTTCGGTGGCTGTTCTTCTTCGGCTTTTGGTGGTTCCAGTTTGTAACCATGCATTTCACACCAACCAAGCGGAAATATATCGCTTGAGCTAGAAATAAATATACATGAAGAGCTATAGACAGAGCCCAGTTTCAAGATTAAGTTAATGACGAGGTTTTTTGCTTATATGAAGCTCGAATAACCCGCGAACCTTTTCTACATTGAGGATGGAGCTGCTAGAGTTTGTAGAAAGTAGTATTCAAGTTCATAGTGCTTTAGAAATAGCGAGATGCTGGCTATCATGATGACCTACTGATAAAAATATGAACATACTGGACATCAAACAGCTGGTCGTAGAGTCTTCCCATCCGTCGAAATGAATCTGTAGCAAACGACCCTTATGGGCAGCAACCGTTGCAGGGCAGACCAAATGGTTTTCGCACATATCGGATGCTTCAAGTTTAGCGCCAATCTGAGTAAAAAGAGCTTTTGAAACATATTACTAACAAGAGTTTACCAAGCACTTGCACTCACTTGGAAGTGGTTCATATAGGCACTCTCTGGAGTAGGACGGAATAGATATTCTGGTGCTGCAACTGCCCCAGATTGCTGCAGATAGTCATCCCAGTCAAAGTTTTCGGTGTCTGAAACATCAGGACTTGACTTTCTCTGCATTTGAACTGAATTTGTTCCAAGGGACTCTTGAAGAGTGTTTCAGGCTACCTTTAGGGGCTAGTAACCACATCGTGAAGCAAAGTTACCATTAGGTCCTTCCAAATGATGTTGTACTTCTGCGCATATCCAACAGGGAACATGAAAGGACTTGTACAGTGAAGTGGAATACACTCTGTTTCGACATCTGGTCCGTCCATGCCAACTCGGAGGTATCCTCCCTGTTTGTACAAAGAATCTATTCAAAATACAAGCAAGTAAAGAAGGCAAAAATCTGAAGAAGACAGAGTTCAAACACCCTCATCTTTACATCAACTTAGAAATATTTAGAAAAATGAGAAAATTAACATGAAACTGATGTGAAAAAAGTCAAAAAGTTAGCGTCTCACCTTCAAAACTTCCAGTACACTAGCGACTCGTAGTTCATTAAACATTTGAGCGAGAGGATCCATCAGCTCAAAACGCATTCCCTTTTTCCAGTCCAGTGATGCATCCTGGAAATGAGACATCACAAAAGGAGAATAAATAGATATAGATTATCAGCGAAATGGTTCACCTGGTTGAAGTTCCATGAGCGAATTTTATCTGGAGTGGCATCAAATGGAGCAAAAGGTGGATCTTCACCCTTAACAAACTCACAAAATGAACTTTGTTCCCAACAACAGGCAGTGCACAACGTATAAAAAACCGTGAGTACGTGAAAGGTTATTTCTGTGCTTGATGCGAGTGAAAGTAACTATAAGGAGGGTTTGGCTGACTGGATTTGTACAACCTGATCTTTCCCGGCTCTGAAGAAGGCGAGACCGCCAAAACGTCACTGTTAAATTCATCTGGCTGGCTTGCGTAGCTCAGATCTTTGAGGCCTATCGCATCTTCGTGTCCCAAAGGTCTATACATCTACAGCGAAGCAACGATGGGCCGGTCGTATGCTGAGAAGAACAGACGACAGATGGACGAGAAGGACCGGTAGAGTGAATTTCACGACAATGTACGCGTCCTCGAGAACGACTATCTACACGTTGAGCGGACGTATTCGTTAGAAGAATAAAGGTTCTGAGCTTTTAGGAGCCGATATTTTCAGATCACGGTATGACACTCGCACCAGCCGCCATGCTCAAAATAGATCACCGTCTTGGACGACTGTTGCCAAAAAAGGTGCGAATGGAAATATGTGCTGGGGTTCGCGCAACTAGTGAAGACGGACCGTCCAAGCATCCAAGTATTGAATTCAGATAAATATAATCACAGAGCCTAGGTAGGAAAAACAAGGAAGTACACAACATAGCTGTAAAATTGTGAGTTAGCAAACCTATTTCTATTCTTCCTGCAAGCAGACATGTCCTTCACTTTTATAATGATGCTTTTTTCCAAGACCGATGGCTACCCGACTAAACTTGGCACTGATCAAGTAATTCCAGGCCTTCTTCATGAGCAGGCACAACATTGTTAACAGTAAAATCTATTGAATACATCCCAAGACCGACTATCTGTCAACCTCGGCATGCTTCAACAATTCCTTATTTCCTTCTAAAGCCAGACGCGAGGCGAGATGTTATAACACAGTTCGTTCGAAGAACTGATGGTTCGGCAGTTTCGCCTCCATCAGAACCTGGGAACGATCAGGTTATCCTCAAATCAGTCAGCCAAACACCTCCATAACCAGTCTAGAAAAAGCATCAGACACAGATTTCAGTCCGCATCAAGCACAATATGAAACCTTCAACATCTCAGCGCTTTTTGTAAGTCTTCCACTGAATTTACGAGCGCATGTGGCGCAGTGGTTAGAGGTGCCCTGCGTCGCACACGAGGTCACTGGTTCGATCTCGCGCTCATGGCTCCACCAAGCCATCGATCCCCGCGCGGGGTCGGTAAATTTGGTACCACGACAGGCCTCCAGACTTGTCTGGGAGGATAAGCAGCACACTGACTCGGTTCAGCGGGAGGCCATCCGCGAGTCATTGTTAAAGGCACAGATGTGCATTCAAATCACCTCAAACGAAGTAGATATTGAAGTCGAATGCATGGCGCATCCCTCAGGGATTGATCAACGCCGAGAGCTTTATCCTTTTTATCCTTTATCCATTGAATTTCAAGTGAAGACCACCGAGCAGAGATCACATGCACTCGTATGTACCTACCGCATCAAAGCTCTCTGAGATACAATATACACGATAATTATCGCTGAAGTTTCGGCAGTTCCGCTTTTCTCAGAGCTGGAAAGCTCAAATCAAAACGAATTGACCTTTCTAGGCTCCGAGGAAAGCGAAAAATCGCCAAGGCGTCAGCCACCATTATTGTGCTGTATCGTACTCGAAAACTTTACTGTTGACGGCCTCGTGTTTGCTCATCAATAAAACCACATTCCTTTCACCTCATTTTTCTTTGCGTATCAGATTAATCCAGATATAAATGGAAGAAGTAGTATCAGAAAGGAAGTATCCATCGTCGACGAGAGAGGCACCTACGCCGCCCGCTTCTAACTCCCATAAAAAATTGTTATGAGAGTATACCCAATAATGTGGAGTGCTGTGCAAAAACATTTGCGTTAGCCGGGATTTGAACCCAGATCGCACTCTTTCCAGAAGCGTGTGTCTGAACTGAGTGAAATATCGAGTGCAAAAACGAGCGTCGGTGGTGCAACGATTTAGCACACGCTCCCGCAAAGAGTGAGATCTGGGTTCGAATCCCGGCTGACGCAAATGTTTTTGCACAGCACTCCACTTATTGGGTACTCTCAAAACAATTTTATGGGCATACTGTAACATCATACCACCGCAAGTGGCGGCCAAATAAAAGAATTCTGAGTGTTTATAAGACTTTTTTTGTTCCACCTTGCTCAAAGCCTCAGCGATTTTTTGGGCATGCTTCCTGTATTCCTTAGTGGAACCCAAGCCATAGTTATTGAAACATGCCCATCCAACATGAAACACATAGAAGCTTGACTGATCCACCCAGAACTCCGAATCTTCACCAAACTAAACACATAGATTAAGATTACTAGATTCGTAGTGCTTGGACAAATACAAACGGTCAAACCAATTACCTGACGATCCTCTTCGTCCACATCACCATCGAAATCAGTCTCCGTCACATGGACGCAAATTCTTCGTCCAACCACTTTTTTGGACACGTGCCGGTCGAACACGGGTCGAGTTATTATAGTCCAACAATTCCACCCGATCGTTCACCTGTCAGAATTATCGGAAAATTCATAGACTGACTGTAATAGAATCAATCAAAAATATCACGTCCTTCGATAAATTTGACACTATAGCAATAAACATCAAATTTACTAACCAGAATTAATCAGTATTGCAAGATTTTGGTTTCGTTCAATTGCGTATTTTCTTAAGGACATTTTGATATACAACTTGTCTATACTTGCTTCAATATGGAGCTATCGTGGGAAGAAATTCGCTTGCTACTCATGCACGAATGGCGCGCGGGGGAAATGCTAGTGAAGAGGTGCACGGGGAAATGTTAGTGAAGAGGTGCGCAGACTAATGGAGCTACCTGTGGACGGCCTGGACGCGACTAATCCTCCAAACTGTCCTCTCCAGCTTTGAACTTCGCGAACCGCTTCCTGAACGTCCTTATCTGCAACCTTAACATTGCATCAAGCTCCATGAATCTTGCTCGCCGCTTCACCAGCATTTTCCCCATGCGCCACTGGTGCATGTGTGGCGAGAGAATTTGCTCCCACGATAGTCCATGTTGAAGCAAGTATAGACGTTCTGTGTAGAAAATGTTCACTAGAAAATGCTCAATTGAACGGTACACAACTTATGCTGTTTCAATTACTTGTGGTTAATGAATTTGGTGTTTATTGCTCTACTGCCAAGACCTATGGAACGACTCGAAAACTAATATAAAAATAAAAAAGCTCTAGTAAAAAATCCTCTCTAATCAAAGAAGATTGAGTACTAACTTTGAAAACATATTCCGTGATAACACGTTTTCGATCTTCCTCGAAATGCTTTCGCAGGGTTCGTACATATTGCAGTGGCATCATAGTCGATTGAATGTGCTTTGCCACCGAGTCTACGCCATCTTCTTTCCAGCGATCAGCAATAAATCGCGGAGGAATGTACGCGTAAGCTTGCTTATTCCCTTGAGTGATCGAACCGCTAAAAAGTGTTATTAGTTCACACTACAAATTGCATTGGAAAACTTATGTTTATAGCTAGACAGTATAGAGTGAGATACAAAACATTCGACTGTGGCTGAGAGTTGAACCAGCCAATCACCCACACACAGAGCTCGTGCCGCCGTCACCGAGGCCACTGCTTTGCTACCACTTTGTTAGAGAGCAACAAAAACAAAAAATCCATCTAGAACAATTTGACGTTTTGTTTTCTTATAAATTGACCTACGATGTTTCATCTCGCTAAGATTACTTCAGCCCAAGAAAAAGTCTAAATCGGTTCGCTCTCAGTTTGTTGGAAATTTCTAGTTTCAAACCGATGCTCTAGAGGGCTATCTACAGTAAATCGTAGACTAAAGAACACTGGTTCAGTGTGAAGCGTCGGCTAGTGGTAAGCGGGTGACACCTGAAACCTATGTATGGTTCTGACGTATCAACATCTAAAGAGCTTTAAACATTCTCACAGACTACAATTGATGTAGATAAACTATTTATAAGAGTAAAATTACGATTAGTAGAAACTTCAGTCCACTGGAGAAGATCCTATAAGAGAAAAGTTCCAATAGAACAACACTAACAAAACTCACTATCCAACTGAATGAAGCACATTGGAGCCGATATTAGTCCAAAAGTCAAATTTTTCGTCGCCTTCATCCTTAGCACCTACCCAGCGTAGTAATAACCGATATCCAGCAATCTGAAAAATTGTTCTATTAGCGAGAACTCATTCCTTGAAGTAGAAACTTATTCTGAGCTTGAGCAATGCGATCTAATCAACAAGGTTACAAGTGACGAATCTTATTACGAAATAATTTACAACTCCACAATCCTTCCCACCATCCTTGCTTCCCCAGTGATCTGCAATTTCCTTTATCAACAGTTAAGCGGTACTAAGAAGACTATAATATGGGAGCATATTCCACCTGTCTAATCCTTTTGCATAGATCAGTCAACAAAAACAAGAGTAAAACTCGTCGTGGATGGTATGGAAATTCAGAAAACAAATTTCAGTAATTACTACTCACATTCTGAATGAACAGTAGCCAAATACGTTGGCTAATTCGATAAACTGAAGCTCTCTATCAAAATTTACAGCCTGCCAATCTAACAAGATTTTTGGTCAAACATCTTTTGGGAACTTCAGGAAAGTGAAGCCTGTCATACCAAAAACTAGATAATGCACAACTATCCCAGCAAGAATCAAGAAGAAACCTCATCAAATCAAAAGAAAATTCGGCTTATAGTCGAACTGTGATAACAAGCTATTGAAATACAATTAAGGACGGTAACGATGGTTGCAGGCCTTCTATTATGGCTATTGATAACTATCAATCACATAAATGCCCAACCTTCATAATCTTCGCCAGCCATATCGTTTTGACACTGCTTTGCATCAAATCTTCATAGTCTCTAACTGTATACTCGACCTGAATATGAATCAATGAAGTGCATGAAGATCGGCACTGAGTAGAAGGATGAAGGATAAAACTTCCGACGCTGATCAATCCCTGCGGGATGCGCTCTGCATTCGTTTTACATTAGCATCGTTCAAGGTGACTGGATGCATAAATGGCTTTTCCAGTGACTCGCGGTGGTCTACTAATATATTAAGCAATGCTGCTATCCTCCCAGACAAGTCTGGTACCAACTCGCCGATTCCAGAAGGATGAAAAAATTGGTGAGCCTTGAGCGCGGTATCGAACCATCAACCATCGATGGTCGGTCGACTGCGTGAGTGTTGTGAAGAACCTCTAAGCACTGCGCCACACGTGCTCTTAGCGTTGATTATATCGATGCTCAAATCCGAAGTATTTCCGCGTTCACACTGGAAATAGTTGCACGAGTAGCGTAGTAGCTTGACATGCCTCAAGTACAGACTATAATCGAAGATCAATGGTTCGATATAGCGCACTGATTACCGAATTCCTAGGCGTTCAGTTTATGGTCTGCAAAAAAGTGTCAGTATAGAGGATTGAACTGATGCGTCGCTTATCGACTCGCTTTCTGATACATTGCATCACTAACTACTGCGCTATGTGGTCCCATGACAAACTCTACGGGATATGTGGCGCTGTGGATAGAAGTGCTTTTAGCTACACACACGCAGTCAATGAACTAGCCGTGATCTCCCGGCTGCTCAAGCTTTCCATTTTTTTCGAAGTCAGAGAACTAGTAGCAGACTTGCGTGAAAGATAGCTGTACTGACATGGTACATCGCTAGAACATTGAAAATCATTGCAATCCCTTTTTGTGCTTATATCACCTCCACGATCATACAGAGTGAGCATGGTGCAACACTCGGATATTGATCAACGCCGAACGGCTTGTCCTTCATCAAATAAAAAGGTGATAGACAGAACCTACCACAACTCCTTCCGTTAACTTATCCGTATAATTGGCGAATATGTGCTCAGCAAATGCATTTACAGGCACCACATAAGGCCACATGCGACCATCTTCGACAAAATCTTGTCTCCCTTCTGCATCCACGTTCTCTTTCATCCACGTCTCCTTCTCTACCGCTTTGTTTTTTTCATCGATCTTATTTATGCCTAAGACGACATTAAAAATGTGGTTTGACGGTCTCGGGACCACGGACCCAACCCCTTTGCGTCTCTAACCCCTGCGTGTTGCGTCTAACAATGGCGTCTACCGATGGGGCGTGTTTACTCTAGCAATGGCATGCTGGGGCTAGACGCCATTGTTGGAAGCAACACGCTGGGAACCAGAGACGCGGAGGGTTGGGTCCATGGTCAATGAAGGGTTAAAAATCTATAGAAGAGAGTGAGACAAACTAAACAAAAAAAAAAGAAACGAACTGGTTAAGAATTTGCTCCAACTCCATGAGGTTGCAATGTCGTTGTGCTTCACGACTCCAGGCAATAGCTCAACATTATGGAACAATGACATGCTGCTGGGAATCGTAGCTCGATTACACAATTCTAAGTGATCTACAGTTACGTTAAGACGGTGCACTGAAAATTATTATCTGATTGTCACTTCGCATAGTCATAGAATCCACTCGCCGCTTCGTCCAAAGAGATATTCATCAAGAGGAACACGAGGAAAAGAAGACGTTCAAATGAAATTAAAAGGATAAAAAGGATAAAGCTCTCGGCGTTGATCAATCCCTGAGGGATGCGCCATGCATTCGACTTCAATTTTTAACTTCGTTTGAGGTGATTGAATGCATATCTGGCCTTTACATTGACTCGCGGAGGCCTCCGCTGAACCGAGTCAGTGCTGCTTATCCTCCCAGACAAGTCTGAGACCTGCCTGGTACCAATTTACCGACCCCGGAGGGATGGATGGCTTGGTGAGCCATGAGCGCGAGATCGAACCATTGACCTCGTGTGCGACGCAGGGCACCTCTAACCACTGCGCCACATGCGCAAATGAAATTACGCAAATGAAATAGAGTGTATGAAAGAAATTAGTCGAATGTAGAGAGCGGTTACAACGCTTATTTCCACTATGAAGTCTACGATAAGAAAGAAATTTATCTATTCCGGTAGAAATACCTCTTCGATGGAATGATACAATTGCTGAAAGTGATTCACAGCGTCAAAATCTATACAAAATGCAAAATATACGTTACAGAAAGACCTATTTGTTCAGTGGTTTTGACGCTACAAAAAACGCACACGTATATTGATTCTGAAGCATAGACAGATGATTTCGAGTATAGTAACTAACGATACGTTCCTCTTTTTTCGATTTCAAAACCCGTCAGTCGTACGATCCTCATCACTTCGTCGTACGGCAACTCGATTGACATCTAGAACAAAACCGAACCTATGAAACGAAAGAATTTATATTTCTTTTCTCAGAAGTGTTGGTAATCATTCGAAAGCTTAAATCTCTGGCTACAGCTCCAGTGATCGGTTTTCAAAACGTACTTTTATAACGCTGTAAAATTCGAAATAAAATTATGTTTCACACCTTCCATGCCTTTTTTTCAACGCGTATAAATCGCTGGAAGCACAAAAAGCATATGAATGTGTAGAGAAAGTTTCGTAGTATCTGAGTCAATCATTCTACATGAAGCTTCTTTCAACATGGAGAAAAATTCCTAATCGAAGAGAAGTTGTATCCCACACATCTAAACCGCATCGATCGATGCGCCCCTGCTCCCTCCCCCCGTGAGTTGGCAGGTAAACAATGTCGCCAAATATGTGAGCTCGATCTTATTTTCCGTGCTACACTACAGTGGAACAGTCTTTCACAGAGAAAAAGCACAGCGTTGAAATCATTAAAACTTACGCTATCGAGTGATTACTAATAGTCTAGAGAGAGCCCTGTAAGGCGAGCTGTAAAGTACAAACGTTGTTCGTTCTACAGCGCTATCAAATACAGGTTTTCTAAAAATTAGCTACATTTTTGAGATTTGTGCTATCAAAAGAGTACTAGCAGTCCAAAGGAGGAGTTTTGCCAGCGAATATATAAGCGAGATAAGAGAAAAACGCGTAGTCGTGTGAAACATAATTTAGCGCGGATTTTAAAGCGTCATAAAAGGATGTTTCGAAAACCGGCCAGATGAGGCTGTAGCCAGAGATTTAAGCTTTCGAATTATACTACCACTCCTATGAAAAAATTCTTGTCCAGCGAAAGGGATCGGTTTTCCATTTGTCGCCGTCTAACGTAAGCCCCGAAAAGTATGTCACTAATTCCACATCAAATGCTTATTTTACGGCAGGCAGCTTTTGTGTTAAACCTTCCCATCCAATGGACAGCTTCTACACCACATTAGCAATACATATAGGGTGATACAAGTTACTTTTTAACACATTATCAGCCACAAAAACACTAGAAAACCACGTTAATCACATCGAGAAATGCGGCCCGTTAAAAAACGCTTAAATATCGTCGCCAATGTATCAGTGGGAAGGGGACCGGTCACTGAGTAATTAGTGATGGTCCGAGCGGCTCGACAATGGGTTGATCCCTTCACAGTATTCGGCAAATTAGTCAAGAATACGCCAGCCTGGCTATCATCGAGAGTGCAAAGAGATGTGCTCAATCAGGATTCCAAGCGTTCGTGAAGAGAACAATTGACTCAACCAAGCGATGGACGCAAGGAACCGAATTGACTGGTCAAAAGTAATGGGATCCGTCACAGTTCCGTACTTCTGTAAGTCACATTGTCAATATGAACCTTACGTTCATTAGTCTCCAATCTTTACGACGTAGGATTTTCGTGGCAGAAACAGTGTGGGCATATATATATTAATCATTCGGAGATTCAAAAATCAAGATTTCACCTTTGTATTCAAAGTGACAGCGCCAACGATGGACGAGAGCCGTTACCGACTGGATTCCTCGGGATGTCAAGCGCTCTAAAGGAAGACCACTGACCCGTTGGTCCGATTTCTTCACGAAAGCAATAGAAGAAAGATATGATGCTCAACGAATCCCTAGAGTGAGGAGGACCCACTGGCTACTCTTGCACGCGATAGGGAAAAATGGAAGAGTTGCTGGTACCCGCTCGAGTCACTCGACGATCAACGGGACGACAGGTGATACAGGTGGTTCAAAGTGACATATCTTCAACTGCTTTCACACTTCGATGAATTTGCTACAGTTTCCCAGAGTTTTAAAACTGGCAACGTGGAGAAAATAGCTTAATCACCTGCCGCCCATCTCACGTCACAAATAGCTCAAGGAAACCTTTGTTTATAGTTTCTTTTTCTAAAAAAAAAACATGTTCAGTTACCTTGGGTGGAGAAGAGGGAGCAGATGAATGTCATAATTTCCGTAACGTAGATAGCCGAGATGCTTGAATAAAGGTAATCGGTATGCAAAGGTGTACCAAATATGATGAATAAGTTAGGACTCCGCAGCTAATTGCTGGGTCAGTAGTATGACGTGTAGACGGGCGTTGTGGAGGACAAGGACCGGACCTTTTTGATCACCAAATCGGAGCGGTCCCCTCAAAGTTTACAATGCATTTCGTCTATTTCTAACGTACTTCCTCGTCGTAGTCATTTCATCTGAATTCAGGATACTTTGATATATCGAATCCGCAGTAAAACAATCAAACGTCCAGCCCTAATTTCCTTCGATGCAACTCCGGCTTAAAAAGTGCTACAGAGGCAC